>BJBW01006885.1:13505-46467 GCA_004320125.1 Scolopax mira
CATTTGCTTTGTGAACAGGTTATTGCAATGCTCTTTCCCTTTTTATCCATGAAATAATCTTTATTGACTAAAACAACCACTGGTTCATTCTACCACCATCTGTCCTGAAATCCCTCAAATACTACTCATCAAATATTGAAGAATTCACACTTCAACACTTACAGGAACAAAAAAAGTTAACCTTAGATTTAATCTCCATTCTATTTAGGAAGAAAATTAATGTGAAATAGGTCTTAAATTGTAACATTAGACTAATAACTTACAGTGATTTTTAAAATGTCTCAAGACATCTACTTGTGGGTAAGTGATCTGAGTCGTAGTTCTTCACTGGAAAAAAATTACCAGTCCTGTTCAAATACATGGAACTGGTTATAATATCTGGCACTGCTTGATCAGAATGAATCTGAAGGGTCTAACAGATAGTCTGAAGGTTTTATCAACTCACCTGACATTCTGTCAACACTCTGCCTAATGCAGCCCAGGAAGCTGTGGACCTTCTTAGCCAAGAGAGCATATTGCTGGTTCAATGTAAACTTGTTCACCAGGATGTCCAAGTCCTCCACAGTAAAGCTGCTTTCTAGTTGGTTGGCACCTGGGGTTATCCCTCCCCAGGTGCCAGACTTGGCATTTCCAATTGCTGAATTTCATTATATTCTTTGTGGAAGAATTCTTCAGCCTGTCCAGGTCCTCTGAAAAGCAGTGCAACCTTTGGTGTATCATCTGCTCCTCCCAGTTTTGCACCATTTGCAAAGCCTGCTGAGAGTTCACGCTGTCCCATCATCTAGGTCATTAATGAAGATATTAAACTGTATTGGCACCAGTATCTATCCCTGGGGTCCACCTGGCCTCAAGATGGAGTTTGTGCCACTGATCATAACACTTTAAGCCCAGGAGACCCACCACTTTTCAGTTCTGCTCACTGGCTACTTATTTAGTGTTCTCTTCATCAGTTTGTCAATGAGAATGTTGTGGGAGAAAGTGTTGAAAGCCTTGTTAAAGTATAGATAAAAAATACCACCTGGTCTCCCCTTATCCATTCCAGGCTGACAGAAGGCTGTCAGGTTGCTCAGGAATGATTTCCTCTTCATAATTCCATGCAGAATATTCCAAATCAATTTTCCTCCTCCACGCATTTGGAAATCTCTACAGCTCCCCGAGAAGGAGAAAAGAGAGGAGAGGGAGAGGTGATCTCTTCTCCCTGGTGTAGAGTAACAGGACATGTGGGAATGGTTCAAAGCTGTTTAAGGAGAGGGCATACTCTCATTCCTTGACATCAGGAAACATTTCTTTACCAAGAAGGTGGTCAGACACTGGAACAGCCTTTCTAGAGAGGTGATCGATGCCCCAAGCCAGTCATTTNNGGGGGGGGGGGGGGGGGGGGGGGGGGGGTGTGTGTTTGTGTGTGTGTTTTTTTGTTTGGTTGGTTTTGTTTTGCTTTTTAACTCAATGATCTCAAAGGTCCCTTCCAACCATTGAGATTCTGTGATTCTGTGTGATTATTTAGGAGACATTTGGATTGTGACCTTAGCAACAGGCTTCGAGTTTTGGTGAGCCCTGAAGTGGTCTGGCACTTGAACTAGATGATCACTGCAGATCCCTTTTAACTGAAGTCTATTCTATTCTATTCCATTCTGTTCCATTCTGTTCCATTACATTCTGTTCTATATCATTTCCAGGATTTTTTTTCTATCACTTTCCTGGAGATCTAGGTGAGGCTGACCAGTCTGTAATTTCCTGGATCATCCTTTTCTTTTTTCATGAAAACACAAGTGACATTTACTTTTTTCCAGTCTTTCACTGGAAGTTCAGGAATTGAAGCTAAAATGATGAGTTTATCTATAGTAACTAAAGCACCAGAATGTGTTCAAAGAGAAATCCCTGGCACAGAGCTGCTGAAGTGGACAGGGACATCACTAAAGTCTCAAGCCATCTGCAGTAACTGTGTGTCAGGGTCCTGTTGCTATTACTACACAACATAAAACATATGGTTAGAGCAAGTGAGGGCAGGGAGAGCAAAGTTCAACAGAAAAAGTCTGCAAGGTTAATCCATGAAGCTGGATCCGTGAAGACTGGCATGTCACCCATCTCTGCTAATTACCAATCCTGTTAAAATGCCTAAGACTAGATGGGAATGCAACACAAATGGAAGCCTAGCTTCAGTAGTCTTTTTAACTGAAAATAAACAAAAAATTCCAAAGAGCAGTTCTAAAACAGAGCTCATAACTGTCACTGATGTTTTTACAGATAAATCTCACTGTAAAAGGGACGTAAATGCTACCATCCACTTTCCCTCTGTTTGTTCTCTCACCCCAGTGGTCCAGCAGAAAATTCAGTCCCTGAATTAATAACATGCTCCTACATTTGGGGAAATGCCCAACTGCGCCTTTAATTATCCCAATTAATTAATTAGTTTCTGCAACCGTACAGTACTGACAATTTAGAGTGACAAAGTACCTTGTTAAAGTATTTCTTGGCACAGAGAACAATTCCAGAGGAACAGGGAAGTTTCCTCTGGGCATGCTAAACTATACAAGTTGTACACATTTTCAGGGTTATCAACATAAAGAATCCTCCCACTTTTCATCAGACATGTAGAGATTTAAGCTCTTAAATCTAAATATGACCTATGACTTTCAAGTCATGAAATCATGGAATCATGGAATTGTCAGGGTTGGAAGGAACCTCTAGAGATCATCTAGTCTAACTCCCCTGACAAAGCAGGATTGCCCAGAGCACATCACTCAGGATGGCATCCAGGCAGGTCTTGAAGATCTCCAGAGAAGGGGACTCCACGACCTCCCTGGGCAACCTGTTCCAGGGCTCCGTCACTCTCACCATAAAGAAGTTTTTCTTCATATTTGAACGGAACTTCCCATGTTCCAGCTTGAGCCCCTTGCCCCTTCTCCTATTACTGGATGCCACTGAAAAGAGGCCTACTCCAACATTCTTTAATCCACCCTTTAGATACTTAAAAACATACATAAAGTCTCCCCTCAGCTTTTGCTTGTCCAGGCTAAAGAGTCCCAGCTCCTTGAGCCTTTCCTCATAAGGGAGGTGCTCCAGTCCCTTAATCATCTTCATTGCCCTATGCTGGACTCTCTCCAGTAGTTCCCTGTCTCTCTTGAACTGGGGGGCCCAGAACTGGATGCAGTATTCCAGTTGTGGCCTCACCAGTGTAGAGAAGGAGAATGACCTCCCTCCACCTACTGGCCACACTCTTTCCTATGCAGCCCAGGATTCCATTGGCCGTCTTGGCAACAAGGGCACACTGCTGGTGCATGGAAAGCGTGCTATCTACCAGGACTCCCAGATCCTTCGCCTTGGTAGTGCTTCCCAAAGATCCATCCCTAACCCATATTGGTGCCTGGGGTTCTTCCTTCCCAGGTGCAGGACCCCACATTTGTCCTTGTGGAACCTCATTGGGTTCTTTTCTGTCCAGCTCTCCAGCCTGTTCAGGTCCCTCTGGATGGTGGTGCAACCTTCTGGAGTGTCAGCCAGCCCTCCTAATTTGGTATCATCAGCAAACTTGCTGAAGATCCACTCTATCCCCTTGCCCAGGTCATTTATGAATATGTTGAACAGCACTGGGCCAAGTATTGACCCCTGAGGGACACCACTGGTCACAGGCCTCCAACTTGACCCCACTCCATTAATTAGAACCCTCTGAGTCCTGTCACACAACCAGGACTCAATCCACCTCACTGTCCCCTCATCTAGCCCACACTTCCTTAATCTTCTACTGAGGATGTTGTGGGAGACAGTGTCAAAAGCTTTGCTGAAGTCAAGGCAGATGACGTCTGATGCTCTCCCTTCATCTAAACAACCATCATAGAAGGCTGTCAGATTGGTCAAGCATGATTTATACTTGGTAAATCCGTGTTGACCAATACCGATAACTTCTTGATCTTCAATGTGCTTGGAGATGACATCCAGCACAAGCTGCTCCATTATATTCCCCGGGACAGAGGTGAGACTAATTGGCGTGTAGTTCCTCCTTGCCCTTTTTGTGGACTGGTTTTGATATTTGCCTTCCTCCAGTCCTCAGGAAATTCTCGTGTTCTCCAAGATATCCCAAAAATGATAGATTGGCTTAGCAATAATATCTGCCAGTTCTCTCAGCACTCGTGGGTGCATCTCATCAGGGCCCATGGACTTATGGATGTCTAGTTTGACCAAGTGGTCTCTAACCCAGTCCTCCACAACAGAGGGGAAGTCTTCCTCTCTCCAGACCCTCTCTCTTGTCTCCAGGGTCTCAGATTCATGAGGGGCAGCTTTGGCAGTGAAGACCAAAGCAAAGAGGGCATTCAGCAACTCTGCCTTCTCTGTGTCTTCTACCACCAAGGCACCCACCTCATTCATTAGCGGGCCCACATTTTCCCTAGCATTCCTTTTTATATTGATATATTGAAAAAAACTCTTCTTATTATCTTTAACTGTTGTTGCCAAGTTAAGTTTTCCTTGGACTTTTGCCCTTCTAATTTTTCCGCGGCATACATTTGCTACACCTAGATATTGTTCATAAGTAGCCAACCCCCTTTTCCAGAGACTGGTTCCAGAGAAGGTCCAGAGACCTTCTTTTTCTCCCTGAGGTCCAGCCAAAGCTCTCTATTTAGCCAGAGAATCTGCTGAATATCTGTTTTTCCTCCTTGATATCCAGTGCTAATCCTCTGAAAATTATGGGGTTTATAGTAAATCCTTTAAATTACCATAGAATCATAGAATCATAGAATTGTCTAGGTTGGAAGAGACCCTTGGGATCATCGAGTCCAAAAAAGCAGAAGTGGAATATATCCCCCCAAACATCAGAAGGCAGATACAGTTGTCTGTGCACTGTCATCTAGTAACATATGGAGAGTCCCAGAGTATCAAAGACTTCTGCATGGGAGTAACAGAAATGTCACAGGAGGTGAAGGAGATCTGGTAGTTAAAGCAAAGAAGTATATGCTGTGCTTCTCAAGTGTCAGTAGATATCTGGGCAAATGAGTTCAGCCCAAACTGTCCAGATATCAAAATAATGCTGATTGTCAATGCTCTTCTAGAGGCACAGTCTGCTCCAAAAAACATCACAGAATCATAGAATAATTTAGGTTGGAAGGGACCAATTTATCTTGACCTGTAACAGAGCTAAAAAAGATGGAATGAATCACAATGTAAGGTATTTCTCTCTTCAGAAATTTGGCCTAATTCAAGCTACATAATTAACTTTCAGCCAACTAACCCTAGGAAATACTAAGCCCATTCAGTTATTTACTCAGGACTTGATTCAGCTTCTCTAACATAAGTGTTTCATGTTTGACACACCTTAGGGAATCTAGCCTGGTCTCCACCTGTTACTCCAGAAGGATATGGTGTTCCTCAGGCCTCATCTGCCACTCACATGCAGCTGTCAGGGGTATCAGTCTCACAAATGGAGCTGGTGCCTGTATTTAAGCAACCAAACCATGTCCTCTTTAGTAAGGCAATGGGAAAACAGTGTTCATCCTCAGTGTACAGAGAATTATTCACCCAAGCACATGAAGTCAGCATGATAAATGGAAACAGAATGCATTGTAGGACTCTGAAAGATGTTCATGTCCTTGGACTCCCAGGTCTAATCAACTCTCATCGATAAGAACATTATGCATGACATTTTGAGTACTATCCAAGGAGTCAAAAATCTAAGCAGAACCAGAATTCAGATGTCCTGACTTCCAAGCCTCTGTTAAAATATTCAGCACTATTCAACATGAACCAGATGCACTACTCATTAAAGATCTACACGGAGAAGATTTGTATTGATTTCAGCTATAGGTCTGACTCAATATGAGCTATTCCTTCAAACTTAAATACTCATGTTGTACCTTAAAAGATCCATGAAGCAGCCCAGGAAATATTCCATGCTGTATGATGATTGCTCTGGCTTTTTGTTGTTTGCCTCTTGTTCTGCAGATCAATATTAGAGATTTGCTCTTACGAGAGTTAAGAGCCCTGGTTTTAGTGATTGAATTACTCCATGATAGTCTACCCCCTTGAGCTGTTATAAAAACTGACTTAATAGTGTTGCCTAAATGACATTTGAATATGATACAGTTGTCCGAATCCTGTTGTTATAACTACTTTTTGATTACCAGAAAAACAATTCCAATGATTCTTTTACCATTTCAATTACTATGACAAAAAACACCTCTCCAGAAAAAAACAACAACAACAACAACAACCCCAAAAAAACCCCAAAACCAAAACCCAACCAAAATGCCTCAACAAAAAAAACACCAAAGAAAAGAAAGGCTTCAGAAATTTTTTTTTATTTTTTTTTTTTTGAAAACTGGGTGACCATATCCTATAAACACCTCTTGTTTTGCATTTCTTAAACAAAGCATTGCGTTGACATTGTTCTAAAATTCTCTTTTCCTAATCAGATCCAAATCTGGATCATTAATGAGAAAAATCGCCATTAACATCCAAGTCATTATGAAAGCATGCATCCCCAATTTAATATAAAAAATCATGACTACTGAGATGATTAGCACCTTGGAGAGACTTGTGTCAAGCTACTTTTGATTAGGAAAATTAGAAACTATAAACTGATGTATCCACCTTTTGGAGATATCTGAAGGGACAGTCCCAAGGACATCTTTATGACTAGAGTGAAGGCTACATAGACAAAACCAACGAGCCCACATTCAGGGTGCTGTCAGAGCTCACACCCCTGAAATGGTTTGTCTCCATGAAGTGAGCCTGTTGAAATGAAATCACACGTTGCAGCACACCCAGCCAGGCTTCCTGCCAGCACCCTGCAGGAAGCCCATAAGGCAGCACTGTGGACAGGATGGTAGTGGCAGGTGTAACGCACCATCTGCACAGCCATCTGGAGACCACCCTACCTCAGGGTACAGTCGCAGTAACGCCAAGGCCTCGTTGTTCTTCCACTGACATGGGAGAGAATTTCTAACAGCTCTATCAAAGTCACTGTCCACCTCCCTTCCATGAAGGCTTAATTGATGAAACCAGGATCAGGGCCCTGAACTTTGCTAGAGAGAAGGGTGCTCAACACTTGGCTGAGTTTTGAGCTTTTACTGCTAAGGGCTGTGATACAGCAGCAAGGAAATAAAACCTACTTGACAGAAAAAAAAATATCAAGGCTATTAATAAATATTTAATACAACCAAGGAAGGTGCCTGGAAAACATGCCTCCAGTGTAAAACATATATATAGAATAACTCTTTATTTCTAGAAACTTTTCCTGTGAAGGCAATTTCTAGAGAACAAGAGAGACTGACATTTTCATATGATTATTCATCCCACCTCTCAAGAGTTGTCAGCAGCAGGATGACCTATTTTCAGGAGAGTTTCTCTCATTGCACCCACTACGGACTTTAGAGGGATTGTAGATAACCAGTCAGGGACAGGTGCCTAACTCCTGAATGCATCTAGCTCAGTGAGATGATTCTCCACTTATTCTTCAAATTGGGTTTTCCTAATGAACTCAGCATCAACTTTCAGATTTGTTCCCTTAAGTATAGAGAGATTGCAGTAATTTTTCACACACCTAACACATATATTAGACAGTAAACACATAATTGATGCAATCTTCCTCCTCTAGGTTGATATTTGAAACTACCCTTATTTTTCTTGACCACTTAGTTTTACTAAATAGCTTTCCAGACTCACTACAGTTCGTCCAGAATTATTTCTGAACACAAAACCAGTGAAACAATTTTAAAGAACATTGAGTATTCATCTAATAACCTAGGATATTCTTCTCTCCCTTAGTTAGCTGCTCCATTGTCTACAAAAATACTCTAAAACTTGAAACTATTGAAGCTAATTCCCCACTTAAAAGCACTTTATTGATCATAAAGGCCTTGGCACATGACAGCCCCAAAACCCTTTTAGCGTACTAAGTTATATCGGCAAATCTGAATGCTGGCTGCTTTATTACACTTTTTGCTAGTGAAATAAGTTACATGGGGGAAAAAGGGATGGTTTTGGCAATAGAACTACTACATTAGGGGGTTTTGTTGCCTTGGCCAAAGATCACACCTCATCACTTGCCTGTTTCTAACAGCAGTACACGAAGGAGGTTGCAATGCAGGCATATACATAAACAGGTAAATGACAGATGTTTTACTAAGAAACCAAATGTTAAGATACTGAACTTCTTCAGTTCCCATGAATGAAGAGATTTGTCCAGTTAATACAATACGTCTTTGATTCAGCAAAGTGTGTAAGTATGTCCTTAACTTTAAACATGTGGCTAAATACCACTGCAAAGAATAGACTTAAATATGTACTTAAATGCATTATTGTAGGAAGAGTGGATTACTCACATACTTAAGGGGTTTGTTGTATCAGAACTTTTGGCCACCACAGAGTTCCCAGTTTAATCTATTGCATTTCTGGATCCAACACTAAACTCGTCAGGCAAAACATTCACTAGGGTTAGCACAGCATACCAAAACTTAATCTGCACCCAAAGGGTAGGCTACACTAATCTTCTTTCAAAGGGCACTACTTGTATTGCTTCCAAAAGTTTTATCACAATAGCTAGTCATACTGATGCCAGGAAATTAAAACCTATAAATTTCCCATCTGGTTAGATACAAACCACACCCCCACTCCCCCAAACTAATTAGTTTATCCATATGCAAATGTTACAGTTAGAGAAAATGGCTCTGTAAAGTTAATAGCTTAATCAGTGTTTCAGAAGGCTAATGACATCTCCTGCCAGTTTTCTCAAATATGCATTTCAGAGATATTAATGTTATTAACAGACTGATAAATAAACTTTTTCCTCTGAGCTCAAATGAAAGTTTAAGTAAGTAGAAGAATGACTATATTTCTTTTGTACACAGGAGGAGTCAGGGACTATGCCGTGGCTCCCCTCAAAATAAATTGTATTTGTTCTTTTTCCTGCTTTTGGCATTTCCAGGTGTCTGTCTGTTTTTAACATCTTCTTTAACCTCAATAAATTTGTTGAAACAAGACTGTCATACATTCAGTGAGTCACAGATGAAAAATAAAAGTAATCCCTGAGCAGGATAAATACACTTGAGTTGGAGACCAGGAAAAAATGTATTGGTTTTTAAAATTGATGGTGATACACTTTAACATTTTTTCCAAGCTTGTTTTGTTTTGAAACTGTCAAAGAACGTTCACTGAATGTTTTGTAAGCAAAACATCTCTTTCCTAAGGCTGTAAAAATAGTACTTTGGAAAAGAGAGGTACTTACCTAATGATGATTAAAAGAATCTGGAAACTCAGAGACATCATTAGTTCAGATCAAGCTCTCAGGCCACATTTTCACCTGAGGAGGTATAATCAGCTGATTATACTGTGCTGTGCTGATTGCCTGCACTACCACCCTACTAGGACAGACATGGGAGGTTAGACAGAATTGGTGTTATCTTCTTACAGGAGGGAACACAGGGCTCAAACATGAGCACTTGTTGTACACACTTTTTTCTTTTCTGTTCATGTTAATCCCTTGCAGTCCTTCAAAATACCTGCCTCAACCTCTCCTCATATGCACTCCTGTATCTTACTGTTAGGCATTTGTTGGGTACTTGAGATGACAGCATGTGAACTGCATGGATTATCATGAACATTACATATCTTCGCAAACCCGGGGTAGAAATTGGACTGAAAAGACACAATGACAAAACCGACTCAAGAATTTGTCTAAGGATCATTTTGAAGAACTCCTGACTATAAAACAAGTCAGGTGAGGTTGGGTCTTGGCACACAGCAAAGTCCCCCTGAAGGCCGGGGTCACATGATTATTTGGTCAACACTGATTAACTTCAATGGGAGTGTTGTTTAAGCAATATCTGTAGGGTCAGGTCTTAGGACTGGATTTAATTAGTAGTGCCTTATTATCTAACCAGAGATGGTTTGATGATTTGTATTCCAGACTTCAGCCTCCAGGAAAATGACACATGAGTCTCTTTTTGGTTTTCTATTTTTACTGTCTTTTACCATCATTTGCAGATGTTTTTTAGCATATTATACATAGGTGACAGTAAGCTAGTCTTTTTCATAATATTTTTTCTATCTTATTCAGAGTAAATGCCAAGTTTTTTTATTTGCTTCATCCCTCAATGCCTCCCACGTATTCAACTGCTCCAGTTCTTTCTAGAGTTGTTCCCTCCATTGCAGCATTGCACCAGTCTAGATTCCATTCTCTATTTTTATCCTAACCTATGAAAAAAATAAAACCATAGTTAATTTGGAAAAGAATAACTTGGTTAGTTCTCAATATATCACAACAGATCTGTAAGGGATCACTGAATGTGTTCAAAACACTTACATGAAGTAACACGGTTAGTACTTATGTATGTTATGTGAAAGGACAGGATGTCCCACTGTAACCCCTCTGTAGCATTGGCAAGATAGAATTCTGCAAAACAGTAAATTTTAAACATAAAATAATACAAGTATGTCTCTTTATAGTAATTTATTATAAAATAAAGCACAGATTTTCATGACACTGCATTGAACAAGGTTTGAATATGACAAGATTCAATGAAATAATAAAGTTTAAAACTTACATAATAACAACATTTTGTATCTTTCATGAGAATATCATAAACCTATTAAGAATCTCCTGGTCACTCTAGATACCCTCTTGTCATTCCCTTGAATATGTAGTTATTATTGCATAATACACCTATTCCAGCTGGAGCTCCTGATGTAACTATAATTTGGCCAGCTCTTAAACGTCATCCTCAGTGGGTCATATACACATATTTACTTTCTGCACATGCTAAAGAGCTTTTGTCAGAAGCCTTTTGCTCAAGCACAATCAAACTCACATGCTTGATATTGCTGGTCAGTGCTGTAGCTGAGAAGAGATTTGAATTCTCATCTCCTTGGAAGAAATTAATATCATGTAACGTTAGGGATGAGATTCAATACCAGATACAGACAGTTGACTTCAGATTTCTACAGCATTGAAGTCTACTTGTAAGCTCCAATTACCATCAATATAGGCACCTACTTGATCAGATAGATGAATCACTTTCTAGACTCTATTGATTGTATTGACTAGAGATGCAAAACTGCCAAAACATATGTTCCTATTAATATTTAACCCTCCATAGAGGCTTACAAACATCTGTACAATCCTGGCAGCTATGACACAAGATCTATGGAAGACATCTGTCATTGTGGAGTAAAACATGTAGGCCCTTAGTGTGTTTCGACTGAAATTATATGCATATGTGCAGACAACTGAATCCAGACTTCATTGACCATACCCGCTAGAGACTTTAGACAAGTAAATATCCCTACAGAGGGATATTTAATTTTAACCTTCTTAATCTTTTGCTGAATGCCAGCTAGGATAGTTTTTTGTCCCCCAACTCAGGATGAGATATCCAGAACTGGTGTCTTGCATTGCTCAGATTATATCTATCAAGATATGGGTGTGAATATTGGGGCAGGAGTGCTGAGACTGAGATCAAGTTACCACTAACTCAGGGTTTGCATTAGGCAGTCAAACTCACTGTGTGGCAGAATCTCAGCAAGAATATTCTGACTTTCTCCAGATCTTGTTAGCCTTCTCCAGATCTTGTCAGCCTGACCTTGGTACTGCATTGCTCAGGGATGTTCTGTTCAAAGCAGAGCATAAGCAAAACTACAGATGGTTCTCACTAGCATAGGAAAAAAAAATAATTAACTTCACAGCCTCAAAGACAAAGACATAATAGTTAAAATGCTTATCATCCTGCTTCCCTCTCCTTTAACTCCACTGGTGAGATGGTTCTCCACCAGTCAGGAAGGGATGAGATATCTAGAAGGACAACTGGGTACAGGGATAACTGGGTACATGAGTGGCAGAGCCATGGCCAGCCATTTTTGCAGCTATGAGGCTCAGTTAGTCCTTCAGCCTTCAGAAACTATGGCATGTGGAGGTGCCACTGATTTCACTGTTGTATGTTATCTTCCTCCCTAAGAAAATGCTTACAATATCTATACCTAAAATCCGGGAGAGTGACAAGCATACACCACTGCTCACCCTTCCAAATCTTCCTTCCTTGCCTCTAAAAATGCCAGTTTTCTTTGTCTTAAGATTTTTTAGAGTCCTGTTATAATTTATTTCTCATACAAAATTATTAGTATAGGAGGAGGGGGCTGGAATCTTTGATCTATTCAAATACTTTTACTGAAATATGAATAAATTATGTCTCTTTTACCCTCATCTCTTTACTTAGAAATGGTCTCAAAGAACTTGAGTTCCTCTGAAGCAGTTGCCTATTTTTGAATTCAAGTCTATTCTTTATCACATTAAACATTTCTGAAATGTTGCTTAATCCCCGTCTCTTATCAAAATTTCCAACATCTTTCCTACAGACAAATCACAGGCTTAGGAGCTCTTCAGTGTCTGGAGTTAATCTTACAGATATCTGATGTCTGGAGTCTGTCTGAAGCATGGACACAAAAATATGTTCCCTGCTGCAGAATCAGTTTGACCCTTTTGGTTGTCTGCCCTGTATCCTCGGTCTTCAACACAGTGTGTTAAAAATAACAGGTGCACTAAGGCTCCTGTAAAACAGGCTTCAGCTTCGATTTAAGGGAAAGGAAAAAAACCAGAAAGTCTGAGCATTATGTACTTTGTCCTGGGAAGTGGTTTTAGCACATGTTATCTCAATTTAATATTGAGCGTGAGCCACTAAGGAACTGTGAAAATCCCAACTCTATTTACAGGGAAGCAGTATGTAGGGACCAAATACTATCATTTTGGCCTGCCCAGAATCAGGAATAGGATTCAGTTGGGACTGCAGTGTATCAAAATTCAATGAGCTGTTCTCCCAGGGCGTTACCTGACAAATACTAAGTTGACATTCTGAGAACTTGTTACATTCACAATATTTTTTTCATTATTGCTTGCATTGCAGGTGTACCTAAGAGGCCCAGTGAGCCATATTTATTATCTGTAGTAAGGATATATTGGAATCGGCTGTTTAGAACAATTCATTCTGCCACTTCAGGAAATACTCAGTTTTAGTCTAGAAGGTTTTATATTCTCTTTTAAGATAGAAGATTGATTTAAGCATTCATTTCAGGGTTGCTTTGAGCATGGCCTACTGTGGCTTTTGAATTACCAAATTTTGATTATTTTACCGTACTTATTTTATTTGATGTAAAGGAGCAATGGTGAACAAGCACCCTTTGAACTGTAGAAATGCAAACAAAAAGATTGTAACTTCCCCGAGGATTTGCAGTATAAAAGAACAAATAGCAGGTGTACAGAAGCGAACTGGGAAGGCTGAAGATTGAGCAGGGTTTCTTGTTTACCTGCCAAATTTCTGACTAGACAACACTGCAATTCTTTCAAATGGAAAGGATAAGTTATTATATCTTTACTACCTTAATCTTGTTTTAACGCAGTCTTATACTTTTAAGCTGTGATCAATATACATTTTTATTATGTTTCTGTTCTGATATTTTAGGCTTCTAAAAAACTTCCTTCTTTCTCCTGGTGTTATTTATAACCTTTTATAACAGACCACTCTCCCTTATATGTTTTATTTCTGAGTTTATTAGCAAAACAAACTTGATGAACAACATAGTTTTTCTCTGAAAGGTCTATCTACTGCTCCATCCCATTTCTTTGTATTCAATAAATCTGAAATGCCCCCCATATGTGATACTCTTATCAAAGTTAATATTTTTTCACAGTACTACACTTTCTAGTGATTTTTTTTCTGTGGTTATTTCATGGTCTAGTTGTTCTTTCTTTCTTCTTCTTGCATAGTCTGTCACATAGCCTTGTTTATTTTCTAAACAAGCTCCCACCTTTTAACAGCCACTATCTTTTCAGTCCCAAGACTGAACATTAAACTGTGCAGTGTTGTATTACACACAATAAGGATAGTAAGGACTTGAGTGACATGTTTCTAAAAACAAACCACCTTCTGAAGTAGTTATAAAAACTTCATTACACACAAAAATTTGTATTGTTTTTTGTCTTAAAATTGAGGAATAATCACCTTATGTAAATTAATTTTCCTTTAATTTTTTTTCCTGAGGTTGAAAAAGACAAATACAGAGAGCAGAACAAACAATGAAACTATTATGAAAAGAAATTGTTTCATTAGGAACTCAGAATTCCTGAGTAACATCAAGCCTTATGCAATAATATTCTGCTAAAAGAGAAGAAAAATCATTAAAAAGTTCATTTTTAACTCTTCTTAATGTAGTTTGTTAGTGTCTGAGAAAATTAACATGCACACAGGGCTCAGAGGAGACCCCGGCCAAGGAACACGTAACATTCCTTTAATAGCAGCAACACAACCTGTTTGCCCTGTAGGATTGTCATAAAACTGTGTGGACCTGAACCAGTCCATGGCCGCTGACATTCAGAGCAGGATTTAGTTCTTATGTCTTTCTCATTTAGCTGTTTAGAGATAGTCATGGCATTTCCAGCTTTCTTCTCTGCTTTCAGCAGTGGAGACTCAACCCATTAAAAGGCAAAGCACTCAACGTGAGATTACTTTAGTGATCTCTTCTCATCATGATCTCTTCCAGATGCCTTCCTAATGATGCTTTCATCCCTCAAGCTAAAAAAACAATTTGTAAGTTGAAATATCAAGGATAACTGAAAATTAACCAATATCAAATATATCCTTATAGAAGTTTAAACTCTGATGGACTCTGGTAGCCGAACTGAGTAACAAACTCTTCACTCCAAAATGTTATTATCAATAGAAAGGAAGTCTGTGTATTTCTTTTCTTTTCTAGTAACATATGCCTTAGTGATCAAATGCCAACAGTCCTTTAATTATGTTCCTAGGACAATTTTATCAATGTGCAAGTCATACACAACATTTTCAATGAGAAATCCAGAATAAAACTGATATAACAGTTCCTGTGAAATCTTTCTGAATATTCAGTTGCTACACATTTTCTGTCTCATTATGTTTTCTGCCTCTCTTGATATATTAGTTGTTCATAAACCTTTACAATCATGCTCTCCTAGAGTGCATGCTTGCATGTTATTATATCAATTCTCCAAAGCTCCTGGTATTTGCATATGCAAATTGTAGCCATGATGCAATTTTCTGTTGATGGACATATTCCTGCTGTTAATATCCACAGAAGCCTTGATGTGTATCTGTTGTTTTATCTATTGCCTCAAGTCTACCATAAGTCTCCAGCCATATTCATTAGATTCAATTAGTGACATTCTGCCCTGTGAGAATCTGTCAATATAAAATAGGCACAGTAATGTTCAGAAAAGTGTCAAAATAAACACTTTTAGAAATAGTTTCAGAGGACTGAAACCACAGTAGACTAAGATCCATCAGTTCCCATGTGCTTTGCAGATCATTCTACAAATATCAATAGAAATGTATAATCACATATAAATACATATAAATTAAATAAATAAACCTTATAAAATAAATAGAAAATACAGAAGCAATGTGGTAGGATGTACAGTGTCATTTAACCTATTCCTCTGCTTTATAACAGGACTGCTGACACTTAAATCTGTGTTTGATGGGTTTCAGCATTCATTTCCATTTGAAAATAGACTGTTAATATTTTTTGTAGTGTATATTTATAGCTAGTATCTCTGGATTATTTCAGAATTTTCATCCGTCCTCTTCTCTAAGACTTTCAATATTTCCATTCTTCTAATTCCATCTGATCCTCATTCACCATTGCAGTTGCCCTTGCCCCTTTCCCCATAGGTTTCAGCCTCTGGTTAATTTTAAAGAGTGAAGTTCTTTTATTATTAATTACTTTGGGTCAAAATTCTACTAGGAATAGGCAGAAAATTTCTGCCTCTTTCCTGGTTCCTTTCAGACATTTTTTTTAATTTATTAAGATCTTCTTGAATTTTAGTCTTGTCCTCTGACATACTTAAAATTCCTATAATCTTGATGACATCTATGGATGTAATAAGCATAGTCATGATTTGATAATGTAATTTATGTCATTAAAAAATCAGAGTGAAGGGAAATATTCTTGCAGTTGGACAGGTAACAAACGAAAATTTTACTTGGTTATGTGCCATTCTGTGCTCTTCTCTAACCGTAATTTCAGTTTCGATATGTATCCCCAGTTTGCTTACAAGAATGCAGTGTGAGGCAATGTCAAAATGTCCTGAAAACATGCTTTATGATTATTGCTTTTTCTTTTCTACATGACACCTTATGCTTTCATAAAAGATAATTAGATTGATTTGACAAGATATCTTCTCCTTGCTACTCTCCTCCTTGTTATCTTCCAAGTGCTTGCAAGTCACTACTTACTGTTTGCTTTGGATTTTTTCTAGGATTTGAAGTGAAGTTGACTTATCGATAAATTTACTATTCTTTTTTTCCTCCCTTTATAAAGTTACACATTAAGATTGCTCCTTTCCAGTCCAGCAGTATCTTCTACATCCTCCACAAGTTCACAAAAACAATTGCTGTTTCTGAGATGGCTTCAGCCCACACTAAGATCAGGACCAGAAACCCCAGACAACCTAAAACCAAAATGCTGTCAGACATGATCTGTTTCTGTTCTAGGTTGAGGTTTTATCCATCATTGCTACTAATGAGTTTGCCACTTGTCTAAGTAACCTTTTTAATGAACAGTGAAACAAAAGCATCCTTTACCTCTTCAGTTCTCCTTACACAATTCCTTTGCACTGAATAAATGTCTAACACTTTCCTTTGCGCCTTGTATTGATATTAAGCCAGTCAAGGAATGATTTCATGTTACCTCCAGTTTCTCTTGCTAGATACAGTTCATTCTGTATTGTCCGTTCTGATTTTGCTTCTGCCTGCTCTTGATGCTCTATATGTGTGCTTAATGATCTTTGCTTGCCTCTCCTTTATCCATACCCAATGTTTAGAGTGAATATTAGAGTGAATAAAGATGTCATAGTTTATTCAAAGGTCTTTAATAATTTTTCTAATCTTTCTCTGCACTGAAATACTGTTTAATTTCTTGGGAAACTACAGGTTCGCCTGGATTTTTTTCTTTTTTTTCTTTTCTGAGATCTTCCTTACCATCTCTGTATGTTTATCAAAATCTCCTAGGCTTAGAAGTTATTAGTGGAGCTCAGACAGAAAGACAGAGAGGAAGAGAACAAACTGTAGGATACTGCACTAGAAGTGTCCCTGAGGGATCCCGCTGCTCACTCTAAAGCCCATTTTCAGGTAAGAGTGCAGTCCCACCCTACCTACCCGGCTGAGTCAAGTCTATACAGTTACAGGGATTCCTGCTGCTGCTCTAACCACTTTGGAGCTGTGGCTCCCCAAAGCAGTTGGCATCAACAAATGAAAACAGCTACAGCCTGCTGAAAACAGCATGTTCGGTTTTGCATTCAGTGTGTAAACTGTAAGCTGGTTTCAACCATATTTTGTTACCCTTTGAAATGTTTCCTCAATAGTAGGTTGCACCATCTGTTGCACTGTTTGCCTGCATGTTTTGCTTGTTAAACTGCTCCCCCAGCAGCACACAAAAGAGGAAAACCAGTGGTGATGCCTTTCAGGAAGATCTCTCTGTCCTCCGCCTACCTCCTCCCAACCCAGTGCTTCATGCACACAACAGATGCTCCTCTAGTCCTACCTCTTGCTTATTTATTTTAGGACCTAAGCCAAAGTCCTCTATGCAAACCCAGAGGCTTTAAAATCTGGCCATCTCTTTCCTGAAGCCTATGGGTATGTTTTATGTGCTAAGCACATAAACACCACACATGCCAAAGCAAAATGTTAAGATGAATCACCTTCAGGTTCAGCAGGGAATGCGAGCTCTGCCACAGCACAACACCCATTGAAATATGGGAGAAAGTCCACTGTTGATCAGATGTCGATAATCTCCCTTTTTGCAATAAACCTACAAAAAGAATGATATACCACAGTAGTATGTACTCTGTTTGTGGGCTAAATGCTGACTTACTGTATGCAGAATACTCTGTCTTGGTACAGGTAATGAAGCAGGGTTTTTCTTTCCATCAGTTGCCCTACACCCTTAGCATTCAAACAGCCGGAAAACCTTATATCTGCTTTTCTTATTTCCTTCTGTCTTGGTTTATTAAACCTGAGCAAATAATATACAATGATTTAACACAAAATATTCTCTCAAATGTGTTGAACAAAGTATTACACTATACTATATAATCCCAAATTATTCACCTCATGAACCGTATGAATGATGGGAAGAAGGGGAAACCCATTGAATAATGCATTCAGATATGACTTCAGAATGCTCTGAAATTATGCAACCCAAACATATTCATCTTGCTCTGCTTTGAATAACAAGACACAGTGGCTTTAAGCCACACAAGTAACAGGGAGCACTGAGGAGCTGAACTTATTGAATGGGAAATGTCTTTTCAGGATGTACCTTCAGCAAGACCTCTGTCCCTACTCCTATCAAGAAACTTTGTCCTGCAGGAATGCAAGATTTTAATATCCTGTACAGAGAAATAAACATTTTTTCTTGTGCCAGCTTCTGCCTAAGGGCCATACTCATTGCACACGGCCATAGGATTGATGTGACATATTATTATAACTCTCTAATTTCACACTAGAGCTGCTATTTTAGGAAAGGAATGTAACATCCTTGCTTTTTCTTGAATTCCCAGACAAGAGATTATTATACAGAAAACCATAGGTATTAACCTGCTACCCAGTCCTGGACTGTAAATCAATTTTAAAACCTCAACAAGGTCACCCCAATTGAAACTTGAAGGCAGAATCTAAAATATTTCTTATGAAACAGGATGGCATTTGACAGATGAAGAATGTCCATATATGAAGTGGTCACTCTAGATTTTCTTTGTAATAAACAGAGAAAAGCAAATATTTCTAGAATGAAATTAGTCTCATTCTGAGTAGTAATTGAAACATAGGTGAATCATATTTTAAAATGCCTATTACTCTCCATTGGATGAATATGGGATCTGGGATGACTCGCCTCTGACAAAGAAATTAAACATGTGGACACCTAAACTGGAGTGAGTTGAATCCCACCCACAAACCTGGCTGCTCACAGAGGCAGGTGCAGGCTCCGTAACAGACCTATATCATAGATTGAGGGAGCACATTCCACCCAGATGGTGCTAATATTCCTTGAGCTTTCTTGGGAAATCTGTCCCACTATTTCTGTGTCTAATATGGTGAACCAGATACCAAGAGATGATCTGGCCTCTTGGAGTTTATTTCCTTCTCTACAAGCTTTTCCAGGTGGCTGAGACCAGACCAAATATTTATAGAACTAAATGTTTCTCTTCTCCACGGGAGGGAAACAGTAAAAATACAGATGCTAATTTGTTTTTGCAGAGGGTTGGAAATAACTACAAATGGGTCATTAAAATTAAGCCTCCTTTTTTTTTCTTTTCTTCTTTTCTTTTCTTTTCCTTTTCTTTTCTTTTCTTTTCTTTTCTTTTCTTTTTCTCTTCTCTTCTCTTCTCTTCTCTTCTCTTCTCTTCTCTTCTCTTCTCTTCTCTTCTCTTCTCTTCTCTTTTCAGATGTAAATAAACTTTCCAAGGACAAATCTGAACCCATGCATTTCTTTCTCATATGAAGTTTAGCAGGTGAGTAAAGTTTCGGGAAATCTGCACTACCTCTTCTGCCGGAAATACTTCTTGGATTTTTATCCATTGGATTTGGTAGCTGCCAGGACTGCCCACTATTGACCAGGACCCCACATAGCAGCATCTGCACAAACACTGATGAAAAAAAGGCCCTCTTTCCAAAATGTTGGTGTTCTAAGACAAGAAAAAAACAGACAAATTCTCTCCAGAAAGTGAGGTTATTTGTGATCCATTGTCTGTAAAAATACATAGTAGATACAGCTATTTTAATTAATGAAATTGTTAGAAGACATTCCCAGGCACTGGAATTCATCTTACCTATAGACCTAATACTGTTCTAGGCACGTTTTTGTTTCTGGGTTAACTGTGTTGAAAACAATTTTGTGTTCACGTGGATAATTATATTATATGTGGCCACATTGTTTTGGAGAAGTGGAGCATACATAGTACAGATGTGGGCTGTTCCACATCAGTATCAAAAGGAAGACCTAAGTATACTTTATTTACTAGAAATGACATAACCTTATGTCAGATTTTCCTCAAGTCATTTGCAAACTAAAATGAAGACTTTTTTAGACTTTCAAGAGGTGAAAAAGAGCCTGTCCAGGAGAACACCATTCATAGCCAGTGTAGACATTTTTTTTTTCTTTGAGTAATACACTACTCCTACTACAAAGCTGCTCACAAGAATCCCCAGCCTTCAAACTCACAAGGAGATGAGCCACAGATATGCTTATGACTGTTTTGACAAGTTCAACCCCTCCTGCTGCATGCTATTTCTTCAGTGGTACTGCTTGCCTCCAGGTGCAGGACTACAGACCTCCATAATTAAAAATTTGGTCCAAAAGTAATCTGAAATATTATTTTTTTTCTGACTCAGAAATTTACAATTCACTGTTTTCTAGCAATTCAGTATAAGAGAAAAGTGATTTAATAATCTTTGTAATAAGTTATTTTTTCTTCTTACGCATTTTTTTTCAACACAGGCTGCCAATAGCCTTAAGACAGATCTAAAATGCATGGTCTTACCCAGTATATGAAGACAAAGGATTATATTGTGACTATCTTTCCTAGAAGTCCCAATTTAGCCATCTTCATTGTCATATCATCTAAGTGAATGAGTAATGCAGTTCAGTGCTACCCACAGCCAGACACTTTCAAAAAATCAGTGAAAATAAGTTATCACAATATGTAAATCAAACAGAAAACAGTCCACTTTTCTCATAATATCTGGAGTATGTTGCTCTTGTTCTAGGTTCTTTAACTGGAAGTTTGGGAGTTTAGGAAAATGGATTATTTTAAAAATGCTCTACAATCTTCAGGGAAAAAGAAAGCTTAAGTGTGAGCTAAGTATAGGTAGGACCTAACATTTATGAATTTGTTCTTTGTACACAATCTGCTGAAATGATAGAAATTAAATTATACTTTTAGAGAAAAATTTTTTAAGCAACATTCAATGAATTATTGAAGAGGTAGTATCAGCAGAACTTTCATCATGAATAACTAAATTCCAGCTTGTTCCAATACTATTGTAACAACAACAACTGAAAGATATTGCAAGTCAGAACATGGACAATAAGGAGACCCTGATCCCTTATTGAGATACCTGGAAACAATTAGAAGGCAGTCCCAAGCAAGTCCCTTTTACGTCCACAGAGGAGGTTCAAGTCAAGGATGTCTGCTTAATTGGAAAATACTGGCATTGGTGCTGGAAGAGCAGAGAATAAAGAGAGGAGGACAGTAGAAGTTAATTAAGTATTGAACTCACCTCATCCAACTTCAGAAGTCTGCTTACGTGCATCCACCTAAACTAGTTGCTTTCAGTCCCGTTATAGACTGTGGAAAGGATCAGACACTTTTGGGTACCGTCTGAAGTTTGGGTCTGATCTAACAGCATGTCATGTCGCATGAACTCACTGGACTGATCAACACAATCTGTGCAAACTGACAGTGATTTGGGCAGCAGGAAGCTGAGCCAGTCGAGCCAGTGACCAGTTGATTTCTCTGGAGCCATCAGGAACTAGCACAGTTTAAGACATCATATGAAAGAGAAGAATGAGGTGCCACGAAGATCAGGGGAAATCTTTCCAATGCTTTTGCAATGGACACCTCAGAAGACTGGAGCATGGAGGATTTGAGCAATCAAAAACAATTGCTATGCTGTCAAATGCAGATCTCAGTTTCTCAGGGGATTTTCCAAGAAAAAAAAACTTAAAACACTTGAAGGACAACTGTTCCAGTTCTTAAGCCACACGACTCAACAAGCATTGTCAGGTGCCATGTCTGATTTCTGTTTAGATTTCACACTGTGCTTTAACTGTCACATAATGAAATAATGTATCTGTTAAAAGCTCATTGATTTTATTTACCTTTTTGACAAGTGGGAATTCAGTGCTACTTACCACCTTGTAGGACAATATTTGAATACAGCCTTTTGTGGAATTTCATTTATTTTGATTTATGAGAGTTCTGAAATCATTGCACTCATGTTGATGGCGGCAAGAACAGATCAGTCACCATAAACTGTCCGAACTTCTGTTAAAGAAGAGACCTTAATTTCATCCAAGCAGTTTTATTTCAACTTGAGCCATCTTTCCCAAGGCAACCCATAGAATTCCGTCACAAAGAAACTGGAATAAGTAAAACCAGCAAACATGATGAGATAGGAATTGCAGTAGTCTCCATTTTATCTCTCTATTCCCTTCACCCCAGCATATAGTAACCTAACTAAGCATACAGGAAATCTAATTTAATTTAATGAAGGATTGGAGCATCTGTGTTACACTATAATTGTCAAGGAGCAGCAGGATTCAGTCCTTCCAAAAAGTATGGAGGTCAGGAGCTAAGGGTGATAACCATGGCGTGGAAGGTGTCCAGACACTCCAAGGAGTCCCAGGGGCTACATGGGCCAAGGGGAGAAGGAACTGGGCTCAGGTCAGTCCTGATGGATGCCAGAGGCTGTGCAGCACTGGGGGGGGAGGACAATGGGGAATCAGGATGAGGCCCAGTGAGGGCAATCATGGTCAGAAACAACCCTGAGATGGCCAAGCACAGACATGGGGACAGGGATATTGGCACACAGGTGGGCCTGGCTCAGCAGGGCTCATGGCTGGGTCAAGGGCTGAAGGCTCTGGGGGGCTGAAATGGGGTCCTGGGCCATGGGCAGGTGGGGGGAGGCCCCAGAGGTGGCAGTGCAGTTAAAGTCTAGCAGGCCCTCAATGCTTTGAGATTAATTAAGTACCATAACACTACTTCTGTTTATGAGTAATTGGTCAAGTCTACAGTGTCAAGTATAAATTACACAGATGTGGAAAATTGCTAACGAAAGATTTTTTTTTCTGACAGATGTCTGAGTAGTTAATATGTTATTTCTCTTCAGCAGTGATTATATATTATCCATGAGACTGGATATTCCATACCTGCTGAGATTTAAAGGCTAATGTTTTCTAACTGTAGAGAGAAGAGGAAAGTTCATTTAACACGATGCTGCTTCTAAAATTGAGCTTTAACTGTTAAACCTTCTTAGCCAAATTCTCAGGTTAAATACGAAAAAGATTATCTTTTTTTTCACACTCAACCTTAAGCTGACAAAATCAGAAAATTCAAAGTCTGAATTGGCACTGTTTTCTTAAAACATTTCTGAAGAACTGTCAGTGACACCTCTTCTTTGCAAGGCTTCTTCACTTTCATTAACCATGCTGACACCACGGGTGCCATATAAGCACATAATATAGAATCATAGAATCATAGAATCATTTGAGTTGTAAGGGACCTTAAAGATCATCGAATTACAACCCCCCTGCCATGGGCAGGCACACCTCCCACTAGAGCAGGTTGTTCAAAGCCCCATCCAGCCTGGCCTTGAACACTTACAGGGATAGGGCATCCATGACTTCCCTGAGCAACCTGTTCCAGTGCCTCACCACCCTCACTGTAAAGAATTTCTTTCTAATCTAAATCTTCCCTCTTCCAATTTAAAAACGTTGCCCCTTGTCCTGTCACTGCACTTCCTCGTAAAGAGTCCCTCTCCAGCTCTTCTGTAGGCTCCCTTCAAATATTGATAGGCTGTTATAAGGTCACCCCAGAGCCTTCTCTTCTCCAGGCTGTACAACCCCAGCTCTCTCAGCCTGTCTTCATAGAAGAGGTGCTCCATCCCTCTGATCATCTTTGTGGCCCTCCACTGGACCTGCTCCAACAGGTTCATGTCCTTCCTGTATTGAGGACTCCAAAGCTGGACGCAGTACTCAAGGTGGGGTCTCACAAGTGCAGAGTAGAGGGGTAGAATCACCTCCTGAGATCTGCTGGCCACACTTCTCTTCATGCAGCCCAGGACATGGTTGGCTTTCTGGGCTGCCAGCAAACACTGCCAGCTCATGTTGAGCTTCTCATCCACAAGCACTCCCAAGTCTTTCTCCTCAGGGCTGCTTTCCAGCCATTCTCCAACGAACCTATATTTGTGCCTGGAATTGCCACTTCCCAGGTGCAGGACCCTGCACTTGGCTTGGTTGAACTTCATGCAATTTACATGAGCCCACCTCTCCAGCCTGTCCAGGTCCCTCTAGATGGCATCCCTTCCCTCCAGTGTGTCAACTGTGCCACCAAGCTTGATGTCATCAGCAAACTTGCTGTGGGTGCACTCTATCCCACTGTACATGTCACCGACAAAAATGTTAAATAGTAATGGTCCCAGTACTGACCCCTGATGAACACCAGTCATTACTGGCTGCCACTTGGACATTGAGCCATTGATTGCAACCCTTTGAGTGTGGCCATCCAGCCATTTCCTTATCCACCAAGTGGCCCATCCATCGAATCCATGACTTTCCAATTTTGAGACCAGTATGTCGTGCAGGAAAGTGTCAAATGCTTTCCATAAGTCCAGGTAGATCACGTCAGTTGCTCTGCCTTTGTCTACCAAGTCTGTGGCAGTATCGTAAAAGGCCACCAAATTTGTTAGGCACAATTTGCCCTTGTTGAAGCCATGATGGCTGTCTCAAATCATATCCTTATTTTCCGCGTGCCTTAGCAAAGATTTCAGGAAGAATTGCTCCATGATCTTGCCAGGCACAGAGGTGAGACTGAATGGCCTGTAGTTTCCCAGATCTTCTTTGTCAAGAAGTATGTACTTCTTTCTTTGGAAAGAAGTATGTACTGACATACAATGGAGAATGGACTGCAAACACATGGATTTGGGGTGTAGGACATAAGGCTCTTTCTGTCCCTCAGTGCTCTTACTGCAGCAGTGGGTGACAGTCAGAGCAAACACAGCACTGCTGTGGCTTCACACTGATCTGTTCAACCAGAACTAATCTTTGTGCAGAACAACAATGCTGTGTAGCTACGGGGAAGAGGATGGTGTTGTTCAGGCTTGTAGCATTAATATCATAGCCTTAAGGAGCACTGAATATTATTTCTGAGTGGTTTCTTCATAGGTAGCAAAAATGATACTTTACCCAGTTCTTTCACTTTTTAGCAGCATACATAGGAGATCCGTTTTGGTGCCTGTAGAAGATGATGAAGACTCTTTACCTTTAGATGACCAGCTGCAGGAGGCCTTTGATTCAGTGCCTTACTGGCTCTCCACTGAGGGGTTACAGCACAACGGTGTTGTGCTGGTGACCAGAAACTGGCAAACACCTGAACACAACATTGTGCCGCAAACTTATCCCGAACTGATGGATGAAACATTTCTGTTCACACTAATCTCTTTATGCATGAACCTTGCCCAGCATGTCACCAGTTTTGAAGGCTCACAAAGGTTTGCCATAGAAGGAGATTCTCCTTTGAAATAAATGGAATGACAAATTAACTCTGTCTGAAGAACCCCTTGCCACACTGAAGACTGCTGAAGCCCCACCTCTTCAGGAACCATAGACTATTTCTTGTCCTTCACTTGATGTGATGATAATTATATACCTGTCACCTTACCTACTTCTTTTAGCATGCAACTTGCACATTTTCCTCAACAACCTACCACTTAGTTCTCTTCCACTTTTAAAATAGTGCTGAGTGGTAGTTTTTAATTAAGACTTGACAGTTGAAATTTGCATTCCAAAAGCCAGCTGAAGGTGCTGGAATTGGATTGTCTATTATTTTATAATGCAGAGCATTCTACTGGCGCACAACCCTATCTAGCAAGCATGTCCTTACCAGGACCTTCCTAGTTTCTAGAGACACTGTGTGCAAGGGTTTAAGGCTACTTTTCTGAGACCATCATGAATTGGCATTTTATGCTTTAATGCTTAGTTAATGGAGTATAAGTAAGCATGTTGAGCTATTTCTGTAGCTCTGGGAGGAACATTGTTCTTGTCTGATTCGTTATTCATTTGTACATGCCAGATCAAAATTGCTGTGAGCAGATGGACAGATCTCTAAGAGTAGTTTTGTCAGGTTCAATACTTAAGGGAGAAGTGGTGCCAGGAAAGACCCAAGAATGGATCACTACAACTTTTAAGGAGCTACAGCATACTCCTCAGTTTTCTGTAAGAGGCTCTGGGTCCTGCTAGAAGTTCTTGACTTGACATACATTTAGCTAGACAAATTTTCCCTTCATATCCATTGACTTCCGTAGAGCTTGTGCTTGACAATGTTATAAGTCAAATCATTTCTGATTAGGTTCTACAAATTAAAGCTTTTAATCTGTTCCAATTACTGCTTCTTTTGAAGAAATGAGGCACATGTTCTGCTTAAAGCTAAGCCTCCAGCTTTTTCAATTTTTCCATAAAATTCCACTGATAATTAATCACTGCAGGTATCTACAGAACCAAACACCTTGTTTTGCTTTTATGACCAGGAGTAGCACAGAATTACAATTACAGTAGAACAGCAAAGATGGAGTTTACAAGGTCACATCTGCTGCCTGTAGCATGAATGACAAACTCAAGGGACACATTCTTGATCAAACTCCTGGGTTGATGGATATTTTGAGAAAAATTAAACAAGAAGTTCATTAAATATATTTGTGAAATTTTACCTTTTTATATTATTTCCTATGGGTTCACCTTGTTTTATATGCATTCTTTCCTATGGGTGTTATATGACATCTGAACCACAACAGTAACAGTATAGCTGTGAGATTAGAGCTGAGGTCACACACACAAACCAAGAAGCTACTGGCCATCTGTAAAAGAAATACCAGACAGAATGCTTTCTCAATATCAAAAGCCTAATTCAAATCCTTTATATTCATTATATCCTTTGGATGAAAATTTACTAGAATTTATACTGTTATGCTTCTACAGTACTAAATAATGCTGCTTGGATTTTTTTCTTTTAAAAATGAAAGGAACAGTTGTCTATTTTATGTCACGTTAGAGCAAGAAGATTTCACAGCAGCAAAAGTGATGTAAATAAAATTATCCAAAGACATTAATTTTGGTGTCGCTGCAGGTGCCAGATCAGAGATTCCCCTGCATGCCATTGTAAAAGCCACAAAGAGAGAAAGAGAGGAACATCTAAGAAGAGAGAGAAGCAGACATATCCCAGCCCCCATGGGAACAAAAAAAGAACTTCCTGGAGATCAGAGAAGACTGTGATATATTCATTGCAACTCATAAACTCACCAAAGTGTTAAGAACCCAGCTTGGAAGCAACTACCAAGTGGTTAAAGAAGTTGTTTATACCCTCCCCTTTAAAGTTAATCTTCTGACCTAGTCGTTTTGAGCTTTGTCTGTCTGAAAGATTAAGTAAATATTCTATAATTGAACTACCTTTTAATGTTTAAAAGCATTTTTGGTTTTCATTGGGAAGTGTAATATAAAGCAAAAGCCATCCAGATGAAGCCATCCTAGAGACCTGGATGACTTGGATGCCATTACAAGCCCATTGTCTCATGCTGACTAGCACTCAGACTAGATGACTGAGTGACAATAACGTCTCCAACTTTAGTCATAACTCATCTAATTTTGACTTGGCCTTGGAAACCTGGAAGCCTGATCTAAATTTCTGATGACCACTGCTCTGGCTGTGTAGGACAGCCTTTCTAGTGCACAAGGGTGAAAAAAGGAATATAAAATCTTCTTCCCAAGTAGACGTATAAGTAAATTCTGAAATGGAAGAAGAGGATATAAAACCAAGTGTTTAATATGCAGGCAGCACAGACGGTGCAGAAGGCTGCAGTGAGCCAAGATGAGTTAGCCTCCCCTGGCTTGTAAAAGAAACACCACCTTTCAAACAAATCCTTCTGTGCTACAGCACCAGCCCTTGCAGTGTGAATGCTGCCAAAAGCATTCTCTTGAAGAAGCCTGGAGTTCATAAGGCCTTAATCAGCTGCATTCTTCGGATTCACTGTATCCCCAGGTAAAAGCAGAATTACCAGCAGCAATAGGATAAGCACAGCAAGATGGTTATACATTTCCTGAGAGGGCATGATGAGGTCTAACACCAATGACTCAACCATTCAGCAAAATGAGACAGAACTAAATACCATACAGAAGAAGAGCCTGGTTTGACTTCAGAAGAGCAGATGAGGTAATTTCTGGTCATTTCCCTAAGCTTTTGAGAGTCCGACACCCATGTCCTCCAGCTGAACAGGTGAGACTTGACTGCTAGCTGCAACATCCCAGCTAGATAATCTTTGTAGCTCTTGAAATCAAGACTAAACACATTTAAAATAGGGATTGTAAAATTAGGATGTCTTCAATAAGACATCTTGTTGGAGAAAACAAGAACCATTAGAACGATAAGTCCTAACAAACATATTTCCCTTCAATCTTTTCTACACTTCATTGCCTGAGACTCATCTGGCTTCATCTGTGTTAGAGTTCATGTATGAAGCTTGACTATGTTTGTCCACAGCCCCTGCTATCTTTCCACTCTTTCCCTTTGTGTTTAATACATCATTGCCTAGCTTGGCCACTGAGTCCAGGTATTGTAAAGAACAAGGTGGGAACCACATCTGATGGGAACAGCATCAGGATCCCTCTTTGCAAATAACCAGAACTGTCAGCTGAAACTGAGCTGTCAGTTGAAATTGTTGCCTTAGATTTAAGAGGATGAAACTTAGAGATTAAGAGGCTTCTGTGGAGCTATTTCTTTTTACATATTAAATATCTGCCTTTCTAAGTGGAGAGTGAAGTTCCTAGACTCCTGGGGTATACCCACCATTTAGAAGCACTGAGAAAATCAACACCTTACAGCTAGGTCTGGAGTAAGCTCTGCTGAAGACTAGCTGAGAACCTTTGATGGAAGCAAAATCTTTGAAAAACTGCATTGCAGTTGAAAGACTATTTTTGAGGACAGCTGAGCTCATGAGATTACTCTTTTGATCCCACAGGGCTTTAAACCCCTAGAAACTGAACAGTGGGTAATAAAAATAGTAAAAATATTTTGGATGAGATTACCAGAGAAAACCAGAGAAGCTTAAATATATTTGCCTGACATTAAATGACGGGGCAGTCTATGTAGAAGAAACAGAACAAATAAGTACTATATGGAGACTGCAACCTCCTTCTGGAATTTACTGCCGTGGGAGATCATTAAGTCAAGCACTAGGTTCAGAGTGTTTAAGAAGGTTGGATAATGCGTGGAGGTGCTTAATAATGGTATGCACTGCCATGTAAGCTGTTGTGTTTAGATAGACATTAAAAGATCATATTTCAAGACATAAACTAATCACCCTTGACGGTCAGTAAAGGAATGTCTGTATGTTCCAACACCTTGTGCATTATTCCATAATAGCTCAGATATTTTACTGGAGAATCTTACTTCGTAGAGTTGTTCACCGTTGTCAAAAACGTGATACAGATCTAGAAGGACCAATGGCTTAATATGGGATGACCGTTTTTAGGAACCAGTGTATGATCTCTGTGGATGTAAGAAAAGCACGGAGTAGGAGGACTTAAAGCTGACTTCTTCTATAAAACCTACAGTTGAGTGCAGGAAAACAGAAGCAGGTACAAGTGGGTGTGACTTCAGTGAAGTCTATTGCCAGGTGCTGAAGATCTAACCTGTTATATTTCAAATACCACTGTGGGTGTTTATTCACAGTGTATTCTTTACCTGTCGAACATGCATAATGGTGGGATACTTTATTTTATAAATGTGACAATCAATGTCTTCTCCACGTTTTGTAGAGGATTAAAAGCAGGAGCTGGAGGCACCAGCGTCACTGTCAGATTTCCCAACAAGTCAGTCAGAGATGGCAGGCACTCTCTATTGAAATAGCTCAGCTTTTAAATTCATCCTCCACATGCAATATTGAAAATGTTTGTAGCATTCTCAGCAGGTGTCATATCACTACTCAGTCCCAAGTTATAATTAAATCTCATTATTTATCTGGGAAACGTGAAAGCAAAAATTTAAAAGAAAGAAAAACCCCTACTCAAAATTCATCTTCTGAACTAGAAAACTGGAAAACTTTTGGCAAACTCTCTTCATTGACAGGAAATGCCATTCTCATCAGAAAAGTTGCTTCTGGTAGTTTTAGAGATAGCATAAATGCTAACACAGTTAAAAGGGGAGAATTAAGTTAATGGAAGAGCTTTGCTTCTCAAAGGTAGCTGATGAAACATGTTCTAGTCTTTCATGGAAAATACTATATAGATATTGGTCTAAGACTGAAATACAAATGCTTGAAGAAGATTAATTGGAAAACCAGATATTTGAGTTTCACAGGAAAAAATATATTTAATGAAAAAGATTTTAAAACTTTCCTAAAAGCAAAGACCCATTTATTTAGTTTTGCAATTGTGTATTACTTCTTTTTTTTTTTGGCATTGGAGAAATATTTTTATGAGGATTTGCATGTTGCTCTCCACAACATTTTCTGAGAAACATACCATCTTTCTCAGAAGCCTGAGTATTTGAAAATTAAGGGTAATTCCAATCCTCAGTTGCTTAGAGCAAGACACAATAAGCATATTCCCAAAAACACAATGTAAGAACAGTCAGCTCGGAATCAAAAGGAGTCATGGGTTAGAATGCAGATGAGGTCAATTTACCAATGTATTGATATCAGTAGTTATTCTAAAGTAAAATGGCAATAATGAATGAGGACTCACTCTTTCTTAGAGTGAGTTATTACCTGTAATGACAGGTATAGCTTCGGGTCTTGTAGTCTAGTCTCACCATCTTGCAGTTTAAGCAAACACCAGTTACCGCTGCTTTGATAAAGACTCTTGAGAGGACGAAGCAATCAGCCAGGAACTAAAATCAATTCACACAGGGAAAACCACAGGCTCTTGTCCACGACCTAGGGAAGAAAACTGATTTCACTCATGGAGGTCTCTTTCTCTGTTTTGTCATAGACTGAATCAACAGAAACCTGCTTCTAACCTTCAGCGAAAGCTGAGATCTCCTTAAATGCGCTAGCTGTGGACAGTAACCTTTGGCTGATTCCCGGCAGATATATCTCGCTTTTCTGCAGGATGGTCACAACTGCACCTCATATAAACCTTTATATTCTCTGTCAGGAATTCCCAGGCAAGCATGTTAAAGGCTGCCAGGAGACTCTCAAATTCATTGCCAGTTTATACATTGACTTTATGAGTTCCCCAATGCTTTCTCATCACGCACAAACAAGCCAAAACTGAAATCAATTCAAAATCAACTGAAAGCAAGGTGTAGTCCCCAGACCCAACATATTTAATTGTTACCTTTCAAAAGGCATCTAAAGAGGGTCAGAATTATCAGCACGATTTTACATGTAGAGAAAGTGAGGTATGAGGATATGAACTGATTTGCCCCAAATCATCTCATACAGAAAGCAATCTCACATGTCCTGAGCCCTAGTCCAGTTCTATTGAAATTACTTCAGAAAGTCTCTGAGGTAAAGAGAAACATTCAGATGTAGAGTCTCAAGTTGTGAGTCAATAGCAAGAGAGAACAAAAACAAAAACAAAACAAAACAAACAGATAAAAAAAAAAAAGACAGCAGTACTGAAGGAAGCCTCTTAGTGCACCAAGTGCCTAATTTGTTAGCAACAAAAGGTCAAGATGCTTGACCTGAATTAAGATGTTAGGCTCCTCTCAGTATACTGGAGCCATCAGATACCAGCAGCATTTGACAGCAAATCAGCCAAGCTCCACTGATTTATAGCATAAAGAAGGTTTATACACTCAGTCAGTGGTGGTCTCCGTTCAGCTCCAGGTACACCCACAAAATGGGTGTGCTGACAAAAGCAGCCAGCCATGGAGAGCCATGGAGGGAGAGGAGGAGACAACATCTGAAAATTTTGACTTGATCCACCCTGCAGTGACATGCAAGAGTCCAAATCATTCAGAAAACACCAGAAAGGAATAGTGGATACTGACACTAGTTTAGTCCCATCATTGCCTTTTTTAGTCAGGACCTTCTTCTATACCACAGAGCAAATTTGCTACTTCCCATTGTTGCACATGTATCCAGCTGGTGATTGATGTCTTCACTTTCAAAACAGAAATAGAGAGGCCCCTGAGCAATGCATCAACAGATGCCCAGAATGGCTGAGCCTTTTTCATGGTGAGCCCAACCTACTAAACCCTTTCTGCGTTATGGGAACTACTCACCAGACGAAGCACCTTTGAATGGCCCCTTGCAGAGTTTTGTTGCAAATTTGCTGCAGTGTTGTGCTATGAGGGCTCTCTGGACAAGTCTCTGTGCTCTCAGAGGACTAGGACTAGTTGAGGACTAGGTAGGCACTGTGCTGAAAATGGCACTAGGGTCCTGATGGACACTATGCTAAATATGATTGGGGAGCATGCTCTGCTAGATGGGAAGGGTAGCAACACACTGGACTGTATTAATGTGAGGGTAGCCAGTAGACTGACAATGGTGATGCTTGTTCTTTTAGTTATCATTTTTTATGCTGCCTCCAGAGTACTCCATCCAGTTTTCAGCTCTCCAGTACAAGAAAGATGTTCAGAGGAAGCCACTAAGATGGTGCTCCTGGAACACTTGTCCATGTGGAGAGGCTGGGGGAGTTGGGCATGGTCAGCCTAGGCCTGAGAAGGCTTTGAGGCAACCTATCATTAGAAGAGATTGTCCAGGTTGTTCTATCCTTACAGGTTTTCAGGACCTGGCTGGACAAGGTCCCGAGCAACCCACTCTTCACTGAGCAGAAGTTTGACCTATAGACCTCCTAAAGTCTTTTCCAACCTGAATCAATTGTATGATTCTATCAGAACCAGTCATAAAATGATGGCCTAATGGGTAAGACTCTACATATATGACGGCTCAGTGGTTCAGTTCTGCCACAGCTTACTTGTGTATTCACAGACAAGTTGTCTAACCAAAGATCCTGAACAACATTTAAGCATCTAACTCTTCTTGCCTTCCTCTCTTCAGGAGGAGTTAGGTGCCTATATAAGAGTTAAAAACTTATGCACATTTGTGGAACCTGTCAAACTTAGTTCCTGTAGAACTAAGTTGAAAAGAAAAACTACTCCAGAAGATCACTCTGGGGGTCGGTCTCTTCTCTCAAGTCACAAGTGACAGGATGAGAGGAAATGGCCTCAAGTTACGCCAGG
>BJBW01006885.1:46572-73763 GCA_004320125.1 Scolopax mira
GGACAAGATGATCTTTAAGGTCCCTTCCAACCTAGAAGATTCTGTGATTCTGTGATTCTGTGATCTGATAAAACTGACTCTGGGGGAAACTCCAAATTATACTTGAGACAGGCCAGCCAGCCCTTGAAACTTGAGAAGATGAGACACCAAACCCATATTTGTTTGATATGAAGAGAGGGATGAAACTGAGACCAGAAATGTGAAGTATGCCCAACATTTTGAACTTTAGGTTGAAACCAAATTCCCAGTAGACATTGCAGCAATTGCTGTACTTAGTTCTGAATGTTACTTTGCTCCTTTTAGTTATCTATCCTGGTTTATCAAGTGTCTGCCTCACATTTCACCACTAATAGCTTAAGCCCTGGTGTTTTGGGACAGAACAGACAGAAAAGAATACTTAAGACATCATCTTCTCTGAAGTTCCTCAATGCTCCAATCCGTGCTGTTCTTCCCTGGTACCTTGTGTGATTTCAAAGTGAATGTACAAATTCTGTGCGTTTTCTCATTGCCAAGGAAACTTCATGTCTGAGTTATTTGTACCTAACACACTGGATTGTCCCTGAATATAGTCCTTTGAAAGAATCAAATTTTTTACTCCAGAAACATGTTTCAGACAAGCCAAATCTGAGCACGAGTCACATAGCTGATATTCTACATTTACATTTATTTATGTCTTTGTTTTAAGAAAATTCCTACAATTGCAGTCCTTACAGTAAAATGACTGATTAACAGGTTTGGCAACTTGAAAAACCTTCACAGCAATTACAGAGAGGATTAAAGTTGGTAAAAGACCAAGGGAGGTTTCCAGTGTAGCCTCTCCCTTTTAAATGAGTGCAGGGTTGCCTGAATTTAATCTTTAAAGTTCCTTGGCACGAATTAAGTTTTCTACCATGTTGATTTTGCTAACTGAATATTGCTGACAATTGCTCCTAAAGACAGGTCTCTGTGTTTTTATTTCTAGCTTTATCTGTCAGTAATACCTTTCCTACAATGTTAGGTCCTTCCCTGGCTATTCACCAATGCTACTGTGATCCCTTCCATACACAGAAAAGCATTTAACAAGGAAGAGGCAGTAGCACATTCTCATTTTATATATTTTCTGCCTGCCTTTAGATAAACCAAAGATTGTTTTCAAATGCCTTGAGTTAAAAACTTAAACATCCTCAGCTCTTGTTAACAGCAAGCTGTAAGTGGTAGGTATTTCTGACAGTGAGACCAGATGTTTTTCAATGCATCTGTGAAGAATCAGCATTTGTCTGTGAATTCTGCATGCACAACAATTTATTCCACTAAGCCATCTCAGCTGAATTTCCTAGAAGAGTAGCCTCTCTTCTAGGAGTAAAACAGATGAGCTCATATATCTTCTTAGGTGTGATGTCTGTTTTGGCAGGAGGAGCAGACACTTCTCTAACAAGGCAAGATACTACTGGAACTCAATTGTGGCTATTTTTCTTTCTGATTCTAGTTACAGTAGTAAAAGCCTTTATGGTATTTTCTTAAGAGCCATGACAAAATAAAGGGGACAATATTTTTACTTAGATCAATCTCTGCAGTCTTAATTATTTTAAATTTTCTCTTTTGATTTACTGATTGCTCTTTCATATAAACTACAACATAAAAATGCAGGACCTAGGCAAAAAAACCAAAACTTGGGAGTGTGTAGACGATATTTGGTCAGGAAACTGAGTTTTCTTCAATGTAAGTAACTTCAAATGTAAAAAATAGGTTATTTTTCATGCCATGTGGAAAAGCAAAAAAATAAAAAGGCATGAGAGGCTACACAGTTTTAGACAGCGAGTCAATCTGCAGACTGTATCACTCCACGTCTCTGTGCTTTATGACTGGAGAACAAAGCTGGATATTAAGCAGCACAGACAACTATGTCTAGAACTAAACTGCTTTCACACTTTCCATCATGAAACAGTTTCATTGTCTTCTAAGTGCCAAATTTTAATACTACAGGCTTAAATCTCCATACTGAGGTCTGCCACAGGTTAAATAACTTTGAACTTTTAACTAGAACAGTCAAGCTATGTCCAAGTGGAAAGTATGTTCCCCCCCCCCCCCTGCTCCCCCCCCCCCCCCCCCCATGCTTAAAAGAAAAGGAATTGCATTTATCCTGTCACCACTTCACTAAGTTCTAGAACTTTGACTTAATAAATCGAGAAATTTTGCACGAAGAGAAGGGATCAGTGATATAACTTTTGCTTTTTCTACTCAAAATGAAAAGCAGGAAACAAGCAAGCAAACAAGAAATGAAGAATTTCTGATTCTGAAAAATTTGCAAATTGGATTTTGTTTCAGTTCAACAGACACATTCTCCACAAATTGTTACTCCCTGACCATGTTCCCAACACTCCCAGCTTCTTCTTACCATCAGATGCTCGACATGGTGGGCATGGCTCTCTTACAGGAGCTGAGCAAGAGCTTCTCAAGCATTCATTTGTCTCCTCAGCAGCATGCCACCATAATATGAGGTTTTCTAAGGGAAACTGAGGAACTATACATACATGCGACATACATATTAAAAATGTTAGGACTGTGAATTCTAACACTTAAAAGTTAGGAGGTTGTAGAATTAGTACTGCTTTTGCAAATCATTCAGCCTCAATGTGTAACTGTATTGTGGTAAGAGCAATTATTCAATCATGGTTTCCTGGGATATTATTCCTCTCACTTAATGTTAACTGCCTAAAATATAGAGGTCAGGTTGAAACATATTGTTTTAAAAGACAGCAAGAGACTGGCACCACTATGAGCAACTCATCCTAGACAGTAAATTTTGTTTGAGTAAATAGTGAATTTAAACAGTTCTGAAGAGCATTGAATTTACCTAAATTAGGGGTCCTTTTCTTCTGCCATAAAGATAGGAAATGATAGGAATCAACTCTCATTCTGCTAAGTCCTTTTTCATAATAACCAGATGGTTAAAAAAGGAACAAGAGGATCAGTACTTTCAGCGTCATTCAGCCTGACAGGTCTGAACTCACATTGCTCAACAGATCATAATGCCAAGGGATATCCCAGATTAGAGTGTACCTATTAATCCTCTAGAATTTGGCCTACCTGCATGACCCCAGTGAACCGAGATAAATAGCAAGCAAGAATAATTTTGGAGGCTTATAGAAGGGATATAAACTTTCACCTTTCTCCCCAGGGAGGTACTTTTGCATTTCAGTGTGCAGCTGAAGTTAGAAATTTCAGAATAAGGAGGGAGAATCTTTATAAATGGAGTTTCTTATGGGATTAACTAAAGTGAGGTAGATTGCTTTTAGAGACCTTGGGTCAGTTCAGGACCTAACCCTATACATGGAGAGGATTTAGGCACACTGCAAGCTACCTCCAGTCATTACCAGTGATGCACATTAACTCCCTGATAGGTACCTCAGGGAATTTGATCTTTTTCTGCCTCTCTGTTCTTAAACTCTTCTTACAATATTTCTCATAGAAATATGATAAGTGGAAATACTTTCTGAAAAAGATTTTTGATAATTTCATTGCAATTTCTTCCTACTGCTGAAGGCCTCAACCTTTACAGAAATATGCAGGAATGATAATCCAGATGCAAATATTTGTGTACCTCAGTAGAAATTCATCCCAAAGCTCCAATGCCGAACACCTGCAAGCTTTAGTGAATCTGATTTCCAAACATGATTTATTTTGAAACCTTAATCCTCATGTACAGCACTGAAACAACTAGTAAAGGAGTGTAGACTATAGAGGGTCTGAGATGTCTGTACCAGCCAGCTGGTAAAGGATGGAAAATAAAGTATATTGAGCCTGAACTTGACAGGCAAGTTAAGGTTCTCTGCTATTTTTCTAATGACCTCTGAACCTCCCAAATCCCTTTTCTGGAGTCTGTATCTTGTAGTGCTCTTTACAGCTACACTAAGATTTTTCTTCTCTGGGATAAATAAAATTGAACGGACAAAAGGAGCATTTCAAAAGCTGGTTTTTGTGTGTGCAGGGTGAAGTCAAGTGATCAGGTCAAATCTTTGCTATGTCTAAGAACTTTAAGATGTTAATATATCTTTCTATTTAGTTGTAGAAAGACTGTTTTGTGTCTTCTCCCGGTATTGCATGAAGGCAAAGCATATGTTCATCTCCTTAAATATATGGATTTCACATGTTATAGATATGCATTTCTGGCAGTTTTGAAAAGAGGCTTCCCATTTCTTTGCATTTTGTTTGTCTCTTCTTCCTTTCTGCTCTGAAGACAGAAGTAAAATAAACCTTTTCTTTGGGAAAGAGAATTTTAAAAATGTGTCTGTTACTGCATAAATCCCAGTGTTGTGTAGCCATTCCAGGGAAACTAAACAATTCATTTATTTCATCACTGTGCTGAGTGAAAGTAAACTCACATTTTAGCACTGTTGCCTGTTCTTCATACAAATATTCTTCCACAGTGGGGTAAGATGGTGTCTGAGTCTGTATTCATATTAATAGGTTAAATAGGACCTGTGAGACAACTCCAGCCTATACACATGATTATCTACAGATAACCTCTCCAAAGATAAATTCTTAGCATTGTCCACTGCAGAGTTTTGGCCAGGATCAGTTTAGCACATTCCCAAATTATTGTGAACTCTTTCCAACACACCTTCCTATAAACCAGTTTAGCAGTACAACAGGTAAAATATCTGCTTTGAATCTCAGCAGCCTTTCCCTGTAATGAGCTTGGCAATTAGGAGGTAGCATAGAAATCCCAATTTTAGTCCCAAGCATACCACATTCTCAGTGAATGTCAAAAAGCCATTGGAAGGATGCTGTGAAAAGTGCTTGATTATCTGTGGAAGGGGGTGGAAATGTCATTTGCTACAATAGGAAATGGAGAATAAGCCAATATCTTGCTCTAGTACCCACTAAGGCTTTGGGAATTTATACCCTGTACACTAGGGCTAATTTCCTTCAATCAGCAAACCTGCCTGCATGAATTCATTATAGCCAGAGTGCTGGTGTCCTGTGTACCTGAGCATAGCCCTGGGCTAGTACTTTGGCAGGCACACTGCAGGCAGGCCTGTCCTTTGCGGGTCCGGAGCCACCTTTGTGGCTAGGAGCCAGGGCTTGCACAGCTTGGATGTAGGCTGGAAACTGCTTCTTCAGCGTGGCAGGTTCTTTGGACCAGTTTTTTTCTCAGCAGTAAAGAACTACAAGGCCTAACTTTCAATTTGTCATTTTGAAGTAACAGCATGCACCTCGCTGCTATGAGGCTTAATTTACCTGGAACTTTGATTGCTTTGAGGGGAAAATCCAACAAAAGAAAATTGTATTCCAAGCATATGGAACACTGAGGGACTAATGTATTAACAGGGAGCTTTAGTTCTCTATAGTTTTGGCAACGCGACATATAAAGAGCTGAGGCTGAAAAGGAGCTGAGAAATATTCTTAAGGGAAAATGTTTTTCACAGACCCCTGTCTCTCTTGGCAGAAAAACAATATGTTCTAATTACTGAAAGTATGTAAGAACAGTCACACTTTAATGTTAGGACTGAAAGAGGCTAAAGAAACTCCAGTGGTAAGTGCTCTGCGTTTCTCCCAGGCGCTGCAGAGCATAAGTGTTCCACTTTGTTTCCAGATTTAATTCATTACGTTGCTTTTGGTTTTCACTCTGAATCTGTGAAAATCCCCATCTCTGCTCAGCTCTGACAGTCAAAAATATCCCATACAGCAAACACTCCAGGAGAATGTATTCATCTCTCTGATGGATGTATTCATCTGTTTTTCATGCATCTTGATGCATTTTTCTCCTTTCTATTTTTTCTGTGGTTTTTTTTTTAGTCTCCCTTAGACTAACCTTAGAATTTCAATCGTAGGAATCATATAAGATTTTAATGATGCTTGACGAGGTGCTGAGAATTGCCACAGGGCACAAGCAAAGGGGCAGCGTCCTTCAGAATGAACATGGTGATCAGAAGTGCTTCAGTAGTAACTTTTTCAGAACTAGTTGTGGCTTTTTAAAGTATTCCACCTGTTAAATGTTATTTATTGAAATGAAAATAAGTACCTCTAACAAATAAACCCATGAAAATGTAAAGGAGGGGAAATACTGAGGATGTGTATATTCACCACATTTAGCCGCCTTATTCAGATGTCAGTTGGCAGACTTCCCACTTGAACTCCCCACTGGAAAGGTGACATTGAGAATCACTGAATGAACTGGGAATTTTTCCTTTGCAGTGCAATTACAGAACACCTGTGATAGATCACTCTGTGCTGATTCACTGCGATCATTCATAAAGTTCAAGAGCCCTCAAAATGTCTCTTTCCCCATCTGCAGTGAGGTGGTGATGGTGGGCAAGTGGCTTCAGTTTGAAACACGAAAGATTGCTTGTTCAGACCGTCCTAAAAAGGGGGTTTATTTTATTTAATTTTCATGGCAGCATTTGCCAAGAACACCTGGGCTACTCCACTTGTCTCTCATATAGAATTTATTTTTGCTTTAATTTTTAACATCTTTGAAAGGGGACAAGAGCTGCTACTGGCATAATTGTACATCATAGTTCCAAGTCAGCCTGAATTTCGATGGTGCTCCCAAACCAGGACAAATCCATCTTTTTCACAAAGCTGCTTCCTAGAGAAACTTCCTCTGGGTTTGCACTCATACTGTGGAGCTCTGAGTTACCCTCTATGAGGGCTGATGTCTTATTTCAGCCAGCTAATCTGTAAAGACCTGTTTGCAAACTGAGAATGTGAACTCTGTTTGGAGAATCACTTATGCTTCTCAACACACCTGCATCACGTCAATTCTAGAACAAAGAGACTTTTATACACCTTACAATGGAAAGAACATGGCCTCACATTTCTGTCTGTAGAGTAGTGGTTTTCAACCTTTTTTTCCCCACTTTGTAAAACTCTCAGAATTTTCCTATATGGCAACTTTGTGCTGGCTAACAGTACTTTCTTTAGCTACCTTTTTATAGCTCTTTTGGAATTAGTTCATGCTTCCTGCAAATCAGAAATTGAAAATCATCATTTCATTGTACTCCAAAATACATTTTTCTTCACTGCAGTAGTAATCTTAAGTTTCCCACAGGAAATATTGCCAGTGAAACAGGATTCATTTTTCACATGTGCTATGCTCCCTGCTGCTTCTGCCATTCATAGACAGAGAGCCTCCTTCCTGTTTACTGTATGTTACTTGGTCAATAAGGCTGTATCTGCAACAATAGAGATTGCTGCTCCTGCTATATTGCAGGCCAAGTAGTATACTTCATATCACTCATAAGACATCATCAATTCAAGAGAACAGGCCTTGTACACCACAGCACTAAATTTGGTTTAAGTTCTGTATTATAAAAATAGTTACTACTTTGCAGGTGGGTTTCAGTTGAAGGTTCTCAGAATAAAGAAAGAACAACTTCACAACCTGATGGATGGTATATTTACAGCATGAAATCCAGAATTATTATATGCCCTGAGGAGACTGTGGAAGTACTTGAGAACACAAGGCATGCTTAAGAAATATCAGAAGATCCTACAAGGCACAGAGCCAACATGATACATTTTTAACCATGTGACTAGCAAGAGGGGTCCCTGGAGGAAACTACCCCACTAAAGAGTAACAGAATCATTTAGGTTGGAAGGGATTTTCATCTCTCCTCTTCTAGTCCAATGGCAAGGGTACCTTATAGGCTAATGGTCAGCTTGTTGTACACGAGGACACCAAAGTCTTTCTCTGCAGAGCTTCCTTCCAGCCAGTCAGCCCATTTCTCCAGCCTGTCCGGGTCCCTCTGAATGGTAACACCCCCATCAGGTCTATCAGCAACTCTTCCCAGTTTTATACCATCTACAAATCTGCTGAGAGTCCACTCTATCTCATCAGTCAGGTCATTAATGAAGATATTAATTAGTATTGGATCCAGTATTGACTGGATACCACTAGTGGCTTGACTCCAACTAGAGTTGTGTTGCTGATCACAGCCTTTTGTATCCAAATGTTCATTCGGTATTCAGTCCATCAATCCACTTATCTAAATTATACTTTTTCATCTTATTTGAGGATTTTAGAATGGAGTCAGTATCAAAAGCCTTACTAAAGTCAAGGAAAACAATATCCACTCCTTTCCTTTTGTCTGCCAAGCTATTCAACTCTTTCTAGAGGACAATGAAGAGTTCAAGCAGGATTTCCTCCTTGTAAATCCATGGTGACTACTCCTGATTATTTTCTTGTCATTCATGTGCTTGGAAACAGTTCCCAGGATTATCTGCACCATCACTTTCCCAGAGGTTGAGGTAAGGTTGATGGGTCTGTGGTTTCCTGGATCTTCACTCTTGCCCTTCTTGAAGATAGAAATCATAGACTTCAAGAACTTCTCCTAGCTGCCAAATTTCAGAGATGAGTGGCCTTGCAATGACAACAACCAGCTCCCTCAGCACTCAACGGGTGCAAAGAAAAGACCCCATGGACTTTTGCATATCCAGTTTAAGTACCATCCAACTTAGTCCTGCTCCACTGAGACAAATTCTTCCTTGCCCTACTCTTTATCCCCCGTCTCAGAGGCCTGAGATTCCTGAAACACTGGAATCTGTACCAGTACCAGCTGTACCAGTAAAGATGAGTTAAAGAAGTCATTGAGTATGTCACAAGTTCCCCTCCTCCTGCAGAAGCTGTCCCACACTTTCCCTAGTTAATATACTTGTAGAAACCTTTCTTGTTATCTTTCACGTCACTTGCCAAATTAAGCTCCTGGTTGTCCTTGGCTTTCCTAACCTCATCCCTGCACTATCAGAGAGCAACTCAATACTGCTTCACACCTGCTCACCAGCTTCCCCCTTTTGTACACTTTCTTTTTAAGTCTTAATTGAGTTAGGAGGTCCTTGTTCACCCATGTAGGCCTCCTTCCACCTTGGTTTGATTTTGTACTTGTCAGGGTAGACCTTTCTTCAGCTTGGAGGTGGCAATCCCTGAATATCAACCATCTCTGTTAGACCCCTCTTCTCTCCAGGCCAATATTGCATGGGATTTTTCCAAGCAGATCTCTGAAGAGGTTGAAGTCTGCTCTCACAAAATCCATGGCCGTGGTCCTGCTTCTCACCTTTGTCCCTCCTGCTATGGACACTCTCTGAGGCTTACAGAGCTGCATTCTCCTTCTGAAGCCCCATCTGGATCCAAGAGACTTATACTAAACCAACAGTTACTCCAACAGCACCTGAGGTCCCTACCCACAAAACAGAAAAGTTCTGGCACCTTCTTTGTGCACCACTGCTCTGCCTGTTGCAGCTCTGTGAGCTGCAATTTGGTCCTGGATCTTATATACCCTCCGCAGCATAGGCCTAAGGGGTGTGTGACCCTCCCCAGCCAGTGGTCAAGAAGAACAAAGGCTGCAGACACCCTTTGCTAGAACTACAATTACCTTACCCTTAGCTGGCAGCAGCAGATACCCCCCCCCATTATTCTGAGAGCGCCCAGATCCCAGACAAAGTGCCCAGAAGCCCGAGAAGATCTCAAAGAAGCAAAGCCCAGAAACTGTTGCACAAACTGCAATGTCTGTTAAATGCGCTCTGGGCCTGGCTCTTATATAGACCTGAGACCAGGTTTTGTTTTAGAGGAACTTCAGATGAAATTCCAGGAATGAAAGTACTTCCATTATTGACTATCAGTGAACCAGGAGCTATCTATCTGTGAATGTTGGAGTTGCATTGTTTGACACTGGAGACATGCCCTATGTTTTCCAGGAACAGTGGCCAGTCTACAAGTGCAAATGGCATAAATACTGTACTCACACTGCAAGACAAACTAATACCTACTATTAGGTCTTTTCCTTGTCCCCCTCTAGCTATAGTTGTATGTATTTAATTTTTGTCCCAGATCTAACACTTTGTCAGAAATAGGGACATCTGGGAATGGAAATCCTGGTTTTAATGAAAGCTCTGTCAAAATTCCTGATAAATTCTGCAATTCAGTGTCAAGTCATACCACCACATTATAGGAATTACTTTTTTTATGCTCTGCTTATATTGTTATACTGCACCCATCAGTGTGGAATCTCAAATCCCTGGCCTAAGTATGGGTAAATTAATTCTGAAGCTGTTTTTCAGTGCAATGATCTGAAAACAAGAGGCCCAAGAGTTTTTGGATGCAGACAGCAGAAACAGAATTTCTGTCTTCTGCCCTCAGGGAAACAAGAATTCAAAATTCCATTACATGCTTTGAAAATACAGTACTTAGGATAAGATATGTATTACTTGACTTTAGCCATCAACAATTCAGTGATGATAGCTAAAGTTAGTAACTGGTGAACAGACTACGGCCAATGGAAAGTGACAGACACTTTTATAGGAGAATTCAACTTTTCCACAGATAAGCATAGAAAATTTGAATAACTATGTGGACATACCCCTCTCTCCTTTGAGTATAGCAAGAAGATACACAGGCAGTTCAGACCAGACACCTACATTTTAGAAAGCTGAAGTGAGATGAACATGATTTGGAGAGACAGCAACATAGTCCCTTAGGTTTTGCTTTCAATGCTTCTTCAAACAAAGCAATATTTGAATGAGTGACTGCTGTGGATCACAGGAGTTGCAGCAAACAGAATTACTATTGAAAATACTCTTCATGAATTGTCACTGAACTTGCCATAGCAAGTTCTTAGATGTTAGATACTCTGTTTAAGATGAGCCATAAACCACAGGCAATGTTCTTTTACGCACAATAAAAATTCCATGTCCTCTTCACAACAGGAATAGTGAAGATAAACCCAGTGGCTTGGGTTTCTTCCTGCTGAATAATTGCATACTCCTTCCTGGAGAAGACGCTGCTTGCGTAACATTGCTGGAGCTTTGGTTACAGACTGCTGCACTTCAAGGTTAGGCTTCTTCACCACATATGTCCAGCAGTAAAATCTGTGATCCAAGAGAAGACAGACAACTGTAGATTCAAAGGTATTTCTTTTTCATATTCTACTAAAGGAAGAAGTATTTAGTGGTTCCCCGGGGAGACCACCACACAAATCCACTCTGGTCTCTGGGGTCTATATTACTGATGGCTTGATTTCAATCATTTGTAAGAACTTCAATTCCTTCCCACCTCCTCCAGAAGCAGAACTGCTGTTGGATACCTTCCCATCACAGGCCCCAGTGACATCTGCATCATTTAGTAGTGCTTTCACAAGCATAAACTTTGAGATTTTTGAAAGCTGTTATGCCTACAGGGAAATAAAAAAAGGAATATCTGGGAAGTGAGAGGAATATCATGAAGACTGTCAAGAAAAACTTTCTACTTGGAGTGCTCTTTTCTCCCTCCTCAAGCTGGTTAATGGTGAGGAGTGGATTTTGCAAGGTCTGTTCTGGGATCTATGGCTGAAAGGAATTCTCACAGAAATGTCACTTAGTCATTAAGGCCTGCAATTCCCCCTTGGCTGAAATGTTATAAAATTAATATAGGTTTTAGCCACTTCCAAAATGTGTTCATCCAATATTTAAGCTTTCAAAGTGATTATAAGGTTGGGCAGGGTTTTTCTTTTGGCTTCTAACTCTAGAAACCTGAAATATCACTGTATAATTTGAAAAAGAAAATCAGCTTTTCTGATTCATAAACCCCAGGCACATGTCGAACTTTGAATAATATATCAAGGATCTCAGAATAAAATCTCTTAATAATTTAGCCATCAGCCTAGTGAAAAATGAAAGACTTTTCATTGTGGATATCTGCCAAAAAGAGATGAGAGCAAGATGGATGTTCAGATACAATTTGTACCCACTGATTACAAAGCTACCTGAATGGATGTAAACTGTGGCCAGCGAGATTCCTATTTCAGCTCTGGACTGATGGCAGTTTAACACAGAAGAGTCTGGTTACAGGTAGAAAAAAAACCACACCAGATTAGTGAGAAAACCACTGATGGTTAATTGGAAAATTTGGGCTATATTCTCAGTCCCATCACTGGCCTATTGTCAGTCCTTCACCAATTCCTATTTTCTATCTTTTCCCTTACACTCTTTTGTATTTAGGTGTCAGAAAAGAATCAAAGAGAATAGTTTTATGCATATGGGCAAAGACTGCTCCTTCAGCTGATTCTACTGTCTAACGTAAAATGAACATGTAGTTTTGGAGAAAGGGACCAGAGAGTTGAACTGACCAGTGGAGTACAGGATCCTTCTTCAGCTCCATTTTGTACTCTGTGCGCATGAGTTTTACACTGCTGTCGACGTGGTCCTTCAGCTTCAACTGAGGAGTGGAGAAAAAAGATTATGTCCTATTCCACCCCCCACTAGATACACTTCATGCACAGTTACCTCCCTGCGAGGTTATTACTCGGCTGTGTGTAGCAGCAATCTACCAGCCACACAGCAGTTACAGAAGACAGAACTTCAGCTGCCAATCACAAAACACATGACTTCAGCTCCTAAGCCAAGGAGCAATTTCAGGCTCCCCAACACAACTCTAAATGTAAAATGGTTTATGTTTCACTTAAAAAAAAAATATCTAATTTCACACCCTTTCTTTTGGATATTTCCTATTGCATCATAGCATTATGCATTATTACATGGCCATTATCCAGCGTGCTGGCCTTGGTGTTCCCCTTCCACTGTCCTACACCACCCTAAGTTTGTTGAAAGGATGGGTGGTAAACAAGTCAGGTGTACAGCACAATCCCACCAGCAGTTATAACAACACTGTTAAGATAGCAACGAACTGGATCATAATGTAAGAAGCAGTAGCAAGAGAGAAAATTCTTATGATGGCTTCACTGCCAAAGCAACCAAATCTTAATGATTGCTCTTTAAGTCACAGGTAGAACACAGGTCTTTTTTTGAAACATCAGCATCAAGAAGCCAAAGAAGGCAAGGGAATCAGATGACCCACATACCTTCACAAAAGGGAAGAATTTCTATCCACAAGAAATTTATTGTTCTGCTGTATGCAAATCACCCACTATGCCCAAGTTACATTTATTTATATTTATATTTATATTTATATTTATATTTATTCATAATCTTATCTGTCCGGATTTCATTTTTTTTTTAAACTCAATCCTGAAGTGAAATGTTTTATTTCAGATTCAGGCTTCTTTTGGAATGAAAGTGGAAGTCTGAAGCAGAACACTTCGGCTTGAATCAAAATGATTTAGCATTCCCTGAATGGCTTTTGCTGCTTGTTACATTTGAAGCTGCTAAAACTGAGACAACTGAGAAAAATATTTTAGTGTTGACAAAGCTTCATCTTTTCTTTCCTGAAAAAAATGGATTCAATTAATAGTTACTGGCCAGTTTTATTAGGATTGCACATAGCTATCAAGGTCTGTCCACACATACCTGAGAAAAATTGATTCCCAGTGCTCAGCTGTATATCTGCAATTTGCAGTTAATGTGGACACAGCAAAAAAATTACTTGAAAACTTTTCCTCAACAGGCACAGAGGCCCTTCTGTATCTTCAGATATTGTTCACTTGCTTCTTGCAGGATATGTAACAGCAATTCAACCATTTCCAAAACAAGTCTTCTTTCTTCAGGGGCCATTCTATCTTGTCAGGTTGACAGGATCTCAGTTTATTCCTTCAAGAACCAGACTAAGGAGGCAACCGCTTCTTAAACCCCCTTGTTCCATCACAGAGACCACTGACTGTTTAGGTCCCAGTGCTGTTTCCTACCATTCTCTAGGAGGCTCTAAGCCAGCACAGCAAGGCCTGACAGGAGTGCTGCAAGCTCTGGTAGTAAAACAGAAAACAATAAATAATTTCTAGGTGTGAGGGATCCCAAAAGATGCGAAGAGTAACAGGAATCTTCCTAACAGTACTCAGAAGCATCACCTGTTTCCCCCCTATCAAATAGCTGTTTGCTTGTTTGTAATAGCCTAGTTTGCTTGTTTTCCTCTATTTTTTAAAATCAGTTCTGGAAAGGAAGTAATTGAACAGTGTGTGAAATAAAGGCTGAACCCGCACAAAGACCCTCAAGCAATGGCTCTATTGTAGCAAATTTTCTAGTACTGGAACTGTTGAGAGATGCTTTCTTAATTTGTACTTCAATAAATCTATCCAAAAGTTACTTGAAAAGAGCAAATAATGGTTGATGCAGAGCAAATGCATTAGACAAACTCTCTCCCACAATGACACATAGAAGTACCTTTGTGGACCACGGGGAATAATCCGCAGATTGTAAATTGTCTTGACACCTATGCAAGCTGACAAGAGTTTTCAACCTTCAATTATTGAACTAAATAATTTTCTATTTAGTGTAAGAATTCTGTCCATGAGCTTGTCTTTATATTATTATTTGTTAGAGGGCTACTGTACATGAGCTTGTCTTTATATTATTATTTGTTAGAGGGCTACGTCTGAAGCTGCTAAAACTGAGACAACTGAGAAAAATATTTTAGTGTTGACAAAGCTTCAGGACTAAAGAACTCCCAAGACTGAAAAGTGCCATTTACAGCAAATGGTTGAAAGAGGGAAGATAAAATTAGAATCCAAGATAATTTCACTTGCTCAGGTGAAGTCACAAATCGGCCCTAGAGGCAGATACTCTGGAACAAAATCGACCAACAGAGATGTTACTGAGCTGCTCTTCGATCATAATTTCACTGCAGTCAGTACTGTAAACACCAAGCACACAGATGGCAAAGCATCAGTGTCAGCTGTGAGCGCTGCCTGTGAGCTATTGGAAACACTTGTTTTCTCATTCCTCCTTCCACCCTGGTGTAACTCCACCACCGCAAAGCTGACACGGGCCTGCAGGAGGGGAACCAAACGCACAACAAAAGCCTAGGGAGATTTTGTCTCTAACCACAGAGTAGGAGAGGGCTTGTTGCATCCTAAAATTCAGGTCAAAGCAGGGAATTATTTCTGTTTTTCACTTGTAAAGAGGCCGGCTCCTTGGGGAGAGGTAGATTGGACAAACACTTTGTAAGGCATAGCTGCAGTGAACCATCACACAGGGAGTTCCCAGGGGCTCTGGAGTCAGATACGTACGGGAACCTCAGAGGAGAAAATGCAGCCTTGGGAGACTGGCGCTGCTATGACCTGCTGTAAATGTGAACCACAACCTTGTATCTGTTATGAGGCTCTTCTGCTGTTCTCATAGTTGTTGAGATGTCTCGTTGCTCTGTATGTTCTCTCCTTTAAGACGGAAGAGAAATGCTCTCTGTCTGTTTTCAATTTTAAGTCACTTTGACCTCAAAATGTGCTCTTCAAAAGCCAAGCTTGTCACTCTCAGCAATGTTTTTTCCTTTCATCCTTCATACAAAAAAAGAGCATGGACTGCTTGTCCTGAAGCTTAAAAAAAAAATACCCAACAATGGCACCCCATCACCATTTGCTTGGTTAACTAAAGGACTTCATAATTCGACATACAGCAGCAACAGGTCTTAATCTTACTCAGCCTAGAAAGTGTGAATAATGTCAGCCAAACATTTATAAATCCAATCAAAATTAGCCTAGAGACAGCAGTCTGTTATCTGCTTGCCAGTAAATCTATTCTTTGAACAGGAAATAAATCACAGTGGTAATGGTAACACATTTTTTTGCCATTTTTTGTTAAATCTTTCCTTTCCACAAAGGAAGAGGATGACTGTTGAAGATAAAACAAGTTTGCAGCAGGTGTTGCAAAATATATAGTGAGAGCTGACAGCCATAGCTGCCTCCGGGGACAGATAATGCATCTTAGAACAAACAGCAACACTAAAGTTCATTTAAGGACCCAACAGAACAACTGACTGGAGACAGAAAATATATTTCAAAAGGAAAGGTGAAGTGTCATTTAACACCATCATACAAGCTGGTCAGGGGAAAGAAAATGGATCATCAGGGTACTTCTCACAGTTTTCTTTTCCTGGCAGTGCATAGAAATGGCATTGAAGGTATGACACCTATAATCAAGCTTATGCCCCATTAATTGGCTGCCATTGACTGGCTTGAACTAATCAGCCTCTGAACCCAGAATATAAACAAGCACTTGGCCTCTGCACAAGAATGAGTAAAAATTGGCACATGCTCAGGTGAGAGCTCTGCTATGGCATGTTGAAGTAGAGAAGGGCAAAATGAATTTAGATGTAACCCTACCCCCTTGTCATTCTTGTCTAGCAACTTCTTATCCATCATTTTCCACAGTGTCTATGTTTAGGATATTTTGCTTCCTTTTAAAGACAGTATTTTGTTTTACTGACGTGTTTCCAGGTGTGAAGGGAAGGAGATGGAGAAAAGGGAGTTCCTTGCCACTACTAAACAGAATCTATTATCTTTGGCTCATTTTTTTGTTTTAGTGGGATTATTCTTTTCAACAATGCATCCATAAATGAAAACAGCTATACAAATAGGACAACACATTACACTTCTGAGACCAAAATGAACAGCAGAAGGGGATTTATCTCAGTCTGGAGAGGTTTTGTTGCTGGGGGGGGAAAAAACCCCACACATTTTGGTATCTAGATGTTATGTGGGGATTTTTTGCAAAATGCTGTTCCACACACTATAGATCCACTCATCCTTTACTGCAGTGTGTTAGCAACAAAGCTGACTGCTTTCAGCCAGAGTGAAGCTTATGCTGATGCAAACTTTTCAGATCTACTCATTAATCTAGCATCTGGAAGCCTGTTAATCAGAGCTGCAAGGTTACTTTGACACTCCCCGTGGCTTACGCTCCTCGGCAAGACTTTCCATTTTGTGAAACGATTAGTTACTGACTGTGTTACACAGAGAAAGAAGCTGAAATTTGTTACTGATTGTACTCCTAGCAGTCATCCAGTTATGCAGAAATGCACCTGGAAATCACTTGTCTGAAGTGCAACACAATGAAGGCACTAAGTTACCTATTACAGCTCCCAACTTGTGCTTCATTTTAAGGTTATTGAACAGGGCATTTGAGACAATGTTAGCACTAATTTTAAAAATCTTTAGATTCTTCATCTTGAATGCTGGCAGGCTCATTTGAGCCTGAGAAAGTACTGAGATCACTTATAATCTCCTGAGGATAGACAAAAACCCATGCATTTTTGTTCATTCTTCCAAAGCAGCCTTTGTTATCATTTAACTACAAGGCTAATCAAATCCAAAAAGACTAACTAAGGACTGTTTCTGGATGTTACTATAGTATAATATATCAAACTGTTGAAAGAAACAATGAAAAAATGAAGGCTGATTTTTCTGGAGCCAAACTGAAAATAGTATTTGTGGGCTAATTTAAACAAAGCAGAGAAGTTCAGTGCCACAGAAGGGAAATTTTCCCTGAAGACATTTCCCAGATGGACTTGAGCTTTATTAAATAAAAAAGATTTTTTTTGTTTTGACTTATTAGACACTCATTCATGTCCTGATCCAATGATTTCAGGGGTACCTTCAAACACCTTACTGCCTTAGGACACAAGTGGTCTCAGAAATGACCAGCATTTCTTCACCTTTACATCTGACTACAGACATATATTTTGGGCAACAGAGAAGGTGTGCTCCTAACTTTAACAAATTAGTACCACAAAAATGGGTTATTTTGAGAAAAACGCAGAACTGACAAGAAAAGGAAGCGTAATCATGAAATACATTCTTGTAAATCTTTCCTAAATGAAAAAAAATAAATTATTTTAGGCCCAATCCACAGCTATTCCTAAAGCAACGCAAGTATCTCCTGAGACAAATAGTTATCATGCACAGTTTCCCCAAAGCTATTGTCTCCAGCTTTTGCATCAAGTCTTCTTATCTTCTGGCAATTCAGGCACTTTAAGCAAGGAACATTGCTCAGAAAACAGCTTTGAATAAGTTCTGGTCACATTCCTCCATGTCATCACTCTTTACTATTTTTACTCTGGCTGCTTGTGCCTGGTCCTGAGAGAAAATCCTTTGCCATACGGCATTGCCACTTGGCAAACATTTTAGAGGGGAAGGCAAGGCTCTGGGACAATTACAGAGAAGTGTTTTTAAGAAGCAGAAATAATCACTGGTATGAAAATATTCTTACAAAAATTATAAGTGTTCAAGGCCAGGCTGGATGGGGCTTGGAGTAACCTTCTCTAGTGGGAGGTGTCCCTGCCCATGGCAGGGGGGTTGGAACTCAATGATCTTTAAGTTCCCCTCCAAATCTAACCATTCTATGATTCTATAGTGGAATTTTAAATGCAAAAATGCATTTTTATTAGATGTGTAAATGTTGCCTTTAGTCTAGTACTCTTATTTTCGAGGAGAAAGACCCCAAAATCTCTTCCTCATCAGAAATCATGAAAATTACTTGTCTTGTGAATTTTATATCTAAATATCAGGATTTTCTCTGTGGTTTGTTAGCTTTCAGGGAATGTACCAGAATAAAAAAATACCTTGTACTGTGGAGAAATGCATAGTGCTATAGACTATGTCAGTCAGTCCTAACTATGGAATTAAGCTTGCAAAAAAATACAGAGTAGGCATCCCAGTAAAAACAGAGAAGGCAAGGTGAATTGGGGACCCCTAGGCACAGGAAAAAAGAGAAGGAAAACACACAGTAAAAAATTTCTGATTTCTGTGTGTTAATATTAAGCCATTTATATTTGACTTTTATGTGATCAGTAAATATTATTTAGCTACTTATCTTTCTCTTTTAGAAAAATGAAATATGGCCATTTTCCCAATTAAGAATGATCATCTGTTTATCACCAGTACTCAATCTTCCAGGGAACATTTCATTTCCTTTCTGTTAACTGTACTAAATATGAGTTGGAGGATTTTTTAAGAAGTCAACTGTTACTAAAGGCCTCATAGTGATTGTCAGAAAAAAGTGTAGTCTTCTCACTGTTGTGGTTTATCCCCACATGGCAGCTAGAGCCACACAGCCACTCACTCCCTTCACCCCCATTCAGTCAAGGGAGAGAATCGAAAGAGTAAAAGTGAGAAAAACTCATGGATTGAGTCTCATAGGTAGAGCAAAAGCCATGCACACAAGCAAAGCAAAACAATAAATTAATTCATTGCTTTCCACGGGCAGGCAGGTGTTCAGCCATCCCCAGGAAACCAGGACTCCATCATGTGGAACAGTTACTTGGGAAGGCAAATGCCATCAATCCTGAAGTCCTCCCACTTTCTTCTTCTTCCCCCAGCTTTATATATATATACTATATATATAAAGAGTGTCTATATATACTGAACATGACGTCATATAGTATATAATATCCCTTTGGCCAGCTGTCCTGGCTGTGCCTTGTCCAAATTTCTTGTTCACCCCCAGTCTACTTGGTGGCAAGGTGGTGTGAGGAGCAGAAAAGGCCTTGATTGCCTAGCAACTAGAAACACCACTACACTATCAGAAGTATTCCTCATCCCAAATCCAAGTAGGCACTCTGTCCCAGCTGAAGCCAAGACACTCATTTGTCCTCATACTTTTATAACACAGCCATGAAAATGTGAACCAGCCATCTCAAATTAAGTCCTGTTATCCACTGGGAAGAAGTCAAGCTTGTCAGACCCATCTGACTGGTTTTAGGACAAAAATGAATCACACCCTATAATTTGCAGTTACCCTGCATTGAGTGAAAAGGAAGCCAAAACAACTATCTCAAATGTATATGCCTACATCTGGTCAAATGAATCCCTATAAAATAGTTGAGTGAGACCAGCAGACAGAAATTACTCCCAAATCTCTACTCAGATTAACAAAGAATGGTAATATTTCTACCTATGTTTAAGGAGTGTATAAGGGGAGTATTACATTATATGGTCAAAAAATTACAGGAAGGTTACTGTTTTTTATTAAAATCTAGAGGACAATAATCCATTTTGCAGTCACCAGCCTCTCTCTCTTTTTGCTTCATATACATTTGTGACCCAAAGCCATTTAATGTAATCTCAGACATAGTTTTTCGTGCATCTTTCATCTCCCTGTGGTGTTGTTCTTCCATTGTTATAATGTATTATGGAGAAATGGTGGTTAGAGAGGTCTTCATAGCTAAACAGAAACACGTACAGAGGCCAGAGTGGGCCCTGGGAAAGCTGTTTTGCACATAATTAACAACAGAACAGGGCTGCCATCCTCCCTGTCTGACAGTTTAGATTGAGAAATTTAGTTCCTTATCTGAATATATGCCAAAGACAAACAGTTTGCCAAGCTCCACACAGGATACAGGGAAAAATACACAGAAGGGACATTTCCCTACCACTTCAGATGTCTCCTTGCTAGGCAATTCAACTAGGCTAAGCAATTGGTACGTCATTTGGATGAAGCACACATGTGCCTTTGGGTGGCAAAATCAGCTCATCTAAACGGGTGCTGAGTCACAGAGAAGTAACATGACTTTCCTATGGCTTCACACACTTCCTCTATTCACTTTCTCAGTGCAGACTACGGCGTGAGGTACTGGATGTAATCCCCCACTTGCCACACGAGTGTCTGGATGTTGAAACCCAGGTAGTCCCACAACATGGGAGTTTTATGACCTGTAGTTTCTTGCTTACTACACCATCCTGCACTACCTCTACAGAAGTGTAATTAAAAGTGATTTCTTCTACAGGTATGCCATATGCAGCCAAAACATGAGGGTAATTCTATGGCCTGCTTCACCTTTTCCTAGAGAGTTTTGGTAGAGACACAAGAACTAGCCTAGGTCTATGGCAGTGGATGTATTTGGTGCAATTTTTATAGAGATTTTAAATCATATCCTTGAGTGTGCTGAGCCATTAATGCCTTCGTCTTTTGGTTTTAGTACTTTACAGTCATAGCAGATGTTTAGAAAATTGTGTTCATAGGATTGGATCCATTGCATCTGTTTCTTCTGATACATGCTGCTTTTCTAGCTCATTGCACTCTCTTTAAATTAAAAGAAAAGCCAAGAAATCTGATCTTGTGTTTAGCATTAATCAGAGGGGGAAAAAAAAAGGAAATCATGCTTACATGTACTTCTTTGGAACTTGTTTGTAAACCAGAACAAGAATCAGCCTGAAAAAGCTGCGCAGGTTCCTGAATGACCATTGTCCATCTCTGTCAGTTGACTAGAGACCAACTAGTTAAGGAGAATACATATTATTAAAAAATGATTGGGATTAACATCATCAGAGAAGAGTTATCACAGGAGGCAGGATAGGCAAGTCAACAGCAACAGTGTACTATGGGCTGCGTTGTCTTCAGCCTCTTCTGTGGCTTTGAATTCTGGGCTTCATTTTAGCTAACTGTAAATAAGAAAGCAGGACAACTCTTTGTCTGCTGCTAAAGGACTTTGATATCATTACGATTTATAAAAGCCTGCTGTCACTAATGTTTCGTATCCTACAATCACATTCTGTATACATCTATTTCCCAGTTCTCCATTTTGCCATTCTGGGACAAGATTACCTCGAAGACAAGGAAGACCAAAGATCTTGCTATTTTGACTTGCATTTACTCCTTTCAAGTTGGTTATACTGTAGTTACTGCTTGTGCAGCCAAAAGCATACCGGTTGTCAGTCACAATTCTCTGATCATTTGGAAACCACATATCAGAGGAACTTGACTTCTCTCCATACAGGATTTACCCAGAGTTCTGCTGGACCAGGAGACATTACTTGGTAAACCAAGATACTCACCCAGTATATTTAAGCTATGCCTTTTTGGCTTCAATTAATCCCACATAATGTAGGGCACCTAAGATGCTGACCTGCCCAGTGAAGGTACCCATCTCTCCCTGTTGGCTATGGTCCAAGGCACTTTTTATTTAGTTTTATGTTTTATATGTATATATTGAAAAGGAAGATCACTGGGAAAGTATAGTCATTGATCTGAGACAAGATGGGGCTTAGACTGGAAATGTCAAGCATTGCAGTCAAAATATATAAAACAGACACCTATCAAGGAATATTTAATAGATGACTTTTGGTTCCAGAGTTACCAGATGATTGTTTCAGATTCATTCCACCCAGATTCTAAACCTTAGGTGACTATTATAAAACATTTATGTATACATTTTCTATATCACTTAAGAATCAGAGGCAGCTTTATGGAAAAATTCATTCTACTGTCTCAGAAACCTTCCTTTAAATGAGATGGATAGCTCTCTGGAGTTCACTTTATTATTTTTTTTCTCTCTCTCTTGTCTGTGAAGGAAGCCTAAGAAAGACACTCAGTTGCCTACACATATGTATTTCATCCCATTTCAGAAACCCTAGAGTGTCTAAGACATCCATAAGGGACTGGCATTATGGCACATGATTTACAGATGTTCTGGCACACTGGAAAGATATGAGGTGGATTATTTTAGATAAGATTTAGATAAGATTTTGTATGTGGGCAGCTGAACCCACCCTACATGAATGAATAGCTTGGACTATACTTCTACATTTAGATGGTTAAATTTGCATATGGTTAATCCTGTGTTCAATGTGCAGTTTGAGTGTCTTGGGCTGAACTTCATTCTTACACATTCTAGTATCATTCCAGAAGCTTTAGAGTATCCTGTCTGGACACCAGTTGCCACTCCCAAACAGAGATACTACATAGGTTCTGTATCATATCTACCAGTCAGCATATCCAATTACACTAGGCACCTTTATGTTGGCAACTAACTCAAGTCAATGTCTACATCGTCCCAGGTCAAGATATTTCAGTCTTATGTCATCTAGGCTACCAAATTTGGTTCTGTTTCAAAGTAGCCAGGCATAAAACCCAGACACCTATTCCACTTACAACTAGACAAGATTTCCTATAGTATTCCCTCTTTTCAACACTGGGAGTATCTGTGTAGCCTATAATTTCTGCCAAAACCTATAAAGAGCTGTTTTTACATTTTCTTGCTAAAATTCAAAATGTTTTTGTGATGCATTATGGTTCCCAAACTGTGATTCAGCATGAAATATAAGGACACATGTATAATCAAAATGTCAGGAAGTTGTCTCAAGTACCTTTTCAAAGACAACCTCCATTATACCTAATTTATGTATAAATGTAAGTAGGGAAAGACAAAAAGCACTCACAACCCAACAATGAATAGCAAGAGAAAAAGAATACTGGTTACAAGAGCCATGCTGTGGTTGAGGAAATAGAAATGAAAACCCAAGCAAGGAACAAAGAGCAAAATGTTGAAACAGAAAAATTTAAAAGTATATAAATAACTGGGTGATGGAAAGTATCAATGTAAAGAAAGTCCTGTAACAAATGTCATGCACATGCTTATTGTTAAAAATCTCACAAAGTTCATAACTACGTGTACAAGTCCATAGCTGAGAGTACACTTTTAGTCAGTGCCAGGCACTTAGATGCTGAAGTCACTGGAAGTGCACTGGAAGATTACAGAAGAAATTAAGAAAGTTTATCCCCAGAAATAATTCATAGATCTGTCTTTAAAAGGTCAGTCCATAGAAAGAAGTAAGATTTTTCAAAAGTGCAAAGTTTATAAAGAAAGACAGAAAGCCAAATTCCCATTTGGAAGACTGTTAACTTAACATTGCATCCCTCAATAAAATATCCCAGTATGTCTTTTCTGATGCCTAGTCACAAGCTACATAGACTTGGTTCAACCCTTGGTCAGTCTGCCCTAGTCCCATTAACTCAAATTTTTGCAATAATTTCAAGATCATGTTTGTAAATTTCTTGGTTCTTCAAGATACTAAAACCTAAGGCCAGGTCTTTCAAAGTCACTTAGGAGCTTCTATATCTAACCATAACATTGTGCTAAAATCTATGAAAGTCTACTGGACTTAGACAGGAAAATAATTTCTTATCCTGTCAATGCCTTTATGATTTCACCTTTTTTTTTTTTTTCTCTCTGCTTCCAACTGGAATGGAATTGCTGTATGTCAGCAAAATTTTTCTCAATGGTAAAGGGAGAAAAAGGAGGAGATGCTATGAACCCTGTTGATTAGCTGACACTGATCCTACTGCTATGGGTCTTGAATACTCTGTCTTCTGAATTTGCCCTGTGCATTTGAGCTGATTCATGAACAGCAGATCTACTTTCCTCAGTCTACTGTATTTCTCAGACCCTTCAGATCCCTTGAAAAGATAATTGTCATTTTAAGAGGTGGAGGTAATATCACAGGTGTGAGAACTGACCACCTACTTCCCAGATGGAAATTTATCAGAGAAGAAAGACACTTGACAAATTAGTGCATTAATTTTGGTCTTTGGTAATAAGAGGGAAGGAGTACGTTACCATCATGAGATAAAGATGAGGATTGGCCTTTTTAAGTGAAAATTTTTTATTAAAGAAAAGAGCAATGAACTATGGCAGAAAGAGGTAGGCTCCACAATGATCAACTTCCAGCTTTGTTTTTCTTGTTTACCAGGGTCCAAATGCCTTTTTTTTCCTGATTTTTTCTACAACATCAGAGACATCTAGTGGCTGAAAAGCGTAAGAGAAGGACGTATCCTGACAGGTCCTACTCCTCCCTGAAATCCAGGAGAAAAGTTGGGCCAGTCACCCAACCCAATAGAGCTGAGGCAAAGGAAACCACTTTTCTTTCTGTTTTTGCTTCTTACAAAATATGGATCTGAGAAAAGAGATCAGAGGTGGATAAATGATGGTACAAGTTGGGCATGGAAAAGACAGAGTACTGAGAGATACTGATAACTTAGCGTGGAGTATAAAGCAACTGAACTGAGCCTGTGAAATGTACACCTAAATCTCATTCAGGACAGTTCCTGTCTTAAATTTCAGGGGGAAAAAATAAAATTAAACAAAAAAGGGGCATTTTTTCACAGCCCTTGGAATTGCCAACATAGAACACAACTAGAAATATAACTCAGCTCATCAGCTGTAACATAGAAATCAAAGAGGTTTCTGGAAAAACTAAGCAGATAATCTCCTGCCTACTGCTGAGAAAATCACCCTGTTGCAAACAAAAAAGACCATAACATTCAACACTTGGCTGGACAAAATAGGATAGTTGTCTCCCTACTGCAATTCTGTTGAAATTGGGGAGTCATACAGCAGATCAATTTAGGCCAGTGTATTTCAATAATAACACAATGGTTCCTGCTTAAAAAAAAAAAGCTGAACAACGTATAGTTAAATTCTTGACTTTTATTTTTTGTACTTAAAAGTTTCTCTTAAAAGTGAGCTTCCATGTAGTGTACTTGTGATTCATTGTTCCTAAGGCAAGAGTCCTCAGAGATATGGTGCACACCTACATCTTATCCCTAGAAGGAAGACGCCCAATGAGATAGATGCAGTGCTCATCACCCCCATAGTGTAAATGAAAACTACAGACTCCCCAGGTGGTTTTGTTATTTAAAGTACTAGTACATATGGAGACTGTATAGAAAATGAAATAGTTCATAAATACAAGTACACACTTCTGTCCATTTTCTTTTAGGCAGTTACACCCAGTCCATTTGGGATGAGATTGACTATCTGTTCCCTCATGCTGTGTGTAAGCTGCCCAAACATGCATGTACAGATCATGACAGAAGGCATATGTGATTTGCTGACTTGCTATATTTTGTTGCTCAGTGTAGACTAGGTGCTCCACCTTGCTGCTTCACCACAGAGCAGTAGCAGCCCTTCTGGGGAGAAAAGATAAGGGGGCACCTTCCCAAAAAACTGTCTGTGGGTGCTGAGCTAGAAGAAACCTCTGTGATTCTGGGCAAGTCATCGAAAACACAGGAAAGGACAGACCCAGCCATAAGGGAGCCTGCAGTACCCACAGAAAATCAGAAACCCCGGAAAAAAATGGGGAGGAAATATCTCTACCAAGACTTGGATGAGAGGGAAACCAGGAGTTTTTCCATAGATCATCCTCAGAGTTTGTTCCAAAATAAACCCTAACATCGAAGACTCAAAGCCTTCCATGTGGCCTCGGTATGTGCTAGTTCAGGACTGTGAGGGTTGATGCATTTCCAGAGTGTCGTAGACAAGAGGACCCAGCTCTGCCACATGTACTATAAAGCAGAGAGAGGGATGTACACAACGCAACCCACTTCCCCCAGCATAAGCAGATGGTTGTGCAAGGGAGGAATTCTGAGACCAGATCTCTTTCAGCCTCTCTGATTAAGCTTTCAGCACACACATTATCTGTGCTTTCCAGAGAATAGAGGATGAAATCGCCCTTGGCAGTTTTCCCTTCTTCATGCGCAGTAGGGCAAGCCAAGCCTGTAAACCCACATATAAACTGCAGAATGATTTGATATATTGAATCTACAGATTAATAATGAGTTCTAAGTTTTTGAATTGAGAAATGTTAACAGGCTCTTTCCTAGCTTTGTTTATTATTTTTACAACTGAGGATTTTGTTTCATCTACTTAAATTATCCTCTAATTATTTCAGTCTAGTTACATAGAAGCATTTGGTGCAGATTATCAAATGTAACATATCAGGTATCTATTCACTCTACAGAGCAACCTTCTAGAGGCAAAGCTGCAGCGGCCCTTATTCAGAAAGTGTTAAAAAATCACTTGGCTCTGGCATTACATGGATGTCTCAATCTGCTTCTTTTTTTTTTTTCTTTTTCTAAATGCCTCTGTGTTCCTGTCAATAACTGTTACTGCCTCTCCACAATAACCATTATGTTCTCTCATGTCAGTTATCCAGAGCACCTGTTAAGCTGACCCATCATACAGTAACACCGAGCCACTACTTCCTAGTTTTTTTGGCTGGTGACCAAGATGCTCCAATTGATTTTTTTTTAATTTTTTTTTTTTCTAATTCCCGGCACGATCAATACATAACTGAAATTCAGTGCCATGCGGCTCTCTTCATCATTGTAATCAGATAGCTGGCTGCAGCATGCAGCAGACAAAAGGGCAGCAAACAAAGAATATGTGGAATTGGAGATAAAGTACATAGTATGCTGAAAAATGTTTCCATCAACCAAAAGGCTTTGAGTTTACCACACATTGCTACCTCTTTCAAACCAATGCTCTCACTTTCTACAGGAATTGTATCTCTACTCTTGTACTGAGCAGTTTAATTCCTGTGCTGGTCTGTACCTGCGTAAGGACTCATCTCAGTTATCTGTACCAGGGGACACAATTTGACTATATATAAATTGAAACTTGTAGATACATGATGCAACGTAACACGGTACCTTACCCCTTATCTTGATCTCTTGATAATAGCTCCTTGCTTTTCTTCTCTCCAGTGGCTTCACTTTATCTGTTGTGCTTTGAACCTACCTGAGGTACTGCAGGATACTTTTCTATCTGATTTGACTAAGTGGCAAAATTTCAAACAGATGATAATGATCCTGGTTATTCCTATGTTAAAAGAGTAAACAGGGTGAGCACACAGCTTCAAGCACTGGTGCATGATCATCCATGCCAGCTAACTGCTGTGGAGCTTCTTGGTGCAGTCATGGTCCATGTCCACACTCCCAGACCACAGAATCACAGAATCACA
>BJBW01006885.1:73804-119866 GCA_004320125.1 Scolopax mira
AAAAAAAAACAAACCCCACACACACCACCCACCACCTAAACACACATCAACAACAACCAAACCAAAACCATCACCCACCCATGACCACTCATAAGATCAGTGAGGGACGGCACAGACCAACCCGGTAACAGTTCCCACTCCCTTGAATAGGTGGAAAAAGTCATCTGTCTAGGAGAAAGAATTAAATCATGTGGATGTGAGTTTCCCTGTGCTCTCAACCAGCCCTGGCTTGTTTTATCTATTAAACCCAGTGCGGATGACTAATATCAGTCCTGGTCAGCAGCCTCAAATAGAACTTATGAAACCAATAAGGGTGTTTTTCATTCAGCTTGAGGGCCCAAGGGGCCTTTATAATTCATAACTTTATTTTCCTCTTGCGTTTATTCATTCTATTTTCCAAAGAACAGGAGCAGCCATATAAATAGATTGATCAGTTTTGAAGATATTGGTGTGCTCCCAGGGTGTTTGGGCTACTTTCAAAATTCACCCCTGCAGGTTTAGGACTTGAAGAAAGACTGCACGATATCTGGTAGTTTTGCAACAAAGAAGGAATATACTAACTATATTATATGGCTTTTAATTGCTCTGGTTTTCTTTTTAAATAAGAGGACATGAATCATAAAATCACCCACATCCCCTTACTAAATGGCCAGCTCCAGGGAAACTATTCATCTGAAGTCCGTTGGCTGCCACCCGGCTACTAGTTTTACCCTCAGCAAAATTAGCTGTAAGAACAAAGCTTATATCAATCAACTGATAAGTCAAGCAGGCTGGCATAAAGCAAGCCTTTCTACCATCTCCTAACAATATTTTTTGGCAAGTTTTCAGTAATACAGGTATCTGCCTAAACATCTATGCTGTACTATTTGTCACATCATTGCCCACCCCTCTGTAACTGTGTTGTTCCAAATTATGTATCAGTAAAACCCTGGGGAATTTCCACATTTGCTGTGCTGAAATTTTCCATGTAGATGATAACACAGCCGTTCCTATAAGCCTATCTGCTGGTGTTACTAGGAAAATATATCAGATCAGGTCTATCTCAGAAACAAATCAAGTACACCAGCTGACACGTACAAACCTCGCTGCTTTCATTAAATGGCAGCAGGCTTTTCATTGCCTTTGCTTATTTTTGTTTCATTTTAAATTTTCTCATAAATGCTCTATACTCAATGTCTTCCAAATCCATTACTCTCCCAGTTCTTTGATACATAGTATATCTCCTCTGCAAAATCATACATGGAACCCTCGGGTAATATATTTTTCAGCCTATATTATAATATTCTAATTACTGTCTAGTGTCTCTTCCTCGAAAAAAAGAAAAATATAAAAAAGAAAAATATAAAAGCATAATTAAGCAAGCCATTCTAAGGCCTACCAACCCTAAGGGTTAACACAAAAATGTTCCCATGTCCTCTTTAAATTATCACCCAATGAGAATTAAAATGTAGCTTTTCAGAGAACCAAAAGTCATTAATCCTTGGCTACATGTCAGTTCCCATCATTTTTCCCCTCATGAAAAAAAAAATATAAATAACCATTCCACAGTTTATATTAGATTGCATATTGTATCAATATAAACAAGATACCTACCTCTCTTCAAATGAAATGATAAATATGCTCATAAGGTTTTCTCTTTAGCACACCTCAGCCTACAACACTTTCACACATCTCACAGAAACGATTTCCTGACAGATTATTTGGAGTGAAAAATATTAGCTCCAAGCTGTATTAAAGCATGCCATTAATAGCTACAGAGCTTTTTCAGTAATCTAATGATTCCAACATTTTAAAATTCAATTTTCCAAAACTCTATGTTTGCACTTTTGGATCACCCACTAACATAATTTATTATTTTAAAATTATGTTTATTCACATCAGATTGTCTATTCTTCAAGAGAAAAATGACATTGGGCACAGGGTGCTGGAGTTGAGAATTTTTTAAAGTATGTTCTCTTGTATATGGAAAGTCGTATTAAGACTACTAAATCATCTTGTCTCTAGGAACACATATGAACTGTAAACGAACGAGGTAGGCAATTTTGCTTAATTAGAATCAATAGTATCATCCTTTAATTAAACAATATTGATTGCATTATGCAGAGGGCAGCCTAGCAGAGGATATGTTTTAATGTGATTTCTGTTTGACTTGCAAAAATATGTCAAGGGTCAAATTGAACTTGTATGTAGAATATCCCATTAAAGGAGAGCAATCACTCTGAATTCATCTAGATCCTTTCCATAAAGTACACGATTGGAAATCCAATGCTAAATCTTTACAAAGAAAACAGAAGGCTTTAACCGAGAAAGATGTGAGGATTTTGTATTCTTCCTGCAGAAGAACTTACGAAAAGTACAGCATCCTATATTTTCCTGTTTCCAGTGTCAGGAAGATCAATAGAGGAGTGCATGGATCAGGAACAGCATTGCTTTTGCAACATCTCCCATACATAGATGCAACACACTATTTCATGTTAGTTCAAGGCATGGCATGATGAGAAAACAAAGTGGTCTCATGTGTCATAATTCTTTTTAAGACCTGAGGGCAGTAGCTTCCAGATATTATTGATATAAGAATGACACGCCGTTTCCAATGTTCCCATTTTCCTGTACACAGCCAAGTGAAAACAATCTCAGAATTGCAGAGTGCTGAACACTGAAAACGTATTAAGCCACCAATTAAGTGCTGAAACACACACCATTTCATGTCAATAACAGTGACAAGAGGAATGCTCTTTAAAAAACAGCCTATGCAACTCCCAGACGTTCCTTTACAGTAACCAAGCCATACATCATGAGCGAAGTAGAATAAAAAAAAAATGAAAAATTTACTGTATGCCTATCTAAGAAATCCCTGTAGACTGAAATTTAGCTGAGCTGTCCATGGCAGGGAAAAAGAAGCGTAAGCATATGTAAGTATGGTCCAGGAAATATTCAAACACCATGGAAAATTTCATGTTTGAACATGTATGTAGTCACTAATCAGTTACTGTAGGTCTTTACAGCAGCTGCTTGTTTGCACTCTAGTTCTTATCAGTATTTGCCATTTCAAGGCTGCAAAATTCTACCTAACATCAGACTAACATTATCTAAAATATAGAAAAAAACATATGCAAAACAGCAGCCCTGGTTCTCAAAGGCGTCTTGAAGAACTGGAGGAGGAAGGGAAATACTGGCATAGATAGATGAAAAGACTCACAGTCTCACAGTGGATTGCAGATGAAAAGTCTTTCAGTCTTCAAAGTCCCAGTTTAGTGCTCTCAGACCCGTTCCCCTTCTTTCTTTCTGGCAGCAGGGACTAATACTGCAGATTTTGCTCTGAAAACACAGGTAGTTATACCACCAGTTAAATGTGAACATGTACTAGTCTCCCTCATTACAAAGCACATGTTCAATAATGGCCATATACACACACAAGCACAGACTTCCCCTCTTGGGGGATATCAAGAGCAAGGATGATGGACATGCAGAGCATGTTAGACCCTTGCACCTATGGATCATGTCTGGAGGATTTCCATGTGACAGCGTGGTGGGCATTACACAGGACAGTCTTTCTGTGCAACCCCCACTGCCTTTCTCAGAGCATCAGCAGAAATGATAACACACACTCTCTCCACGTGGCTGGAGCATAAGAATGGGCACCCACTGATGGAAGACATAAAGGCCAGTAGGTACTCCTGTCAATAAGTGGGACTGTGGTGCAACATCCTCCCCATCAGCAGAACAAAAAGGTGGTATGGGAGTGATCAACAGTCCATCAGCAGAACAGCAAGGGCAACAGTGGGCAAAGATACCTCCATTCATTTCCATGTATTACATTGATTTGGAATAATATTCAGGTCAATTTTTCTTCTAGTCCTTTAAATGAAATTATATATTTATTTGGTTGACCACATTCTAGGTAGTCCCCATTTCAAAGCTTCCCTTCCTGGGCTTTTTTCCCTCAGTTATCATTAATACAATACCAAGACTAATGAAGTAATCAATAGATTATAAACACTAATGAGGTGTGCTGGACTCACTAGTTAGTGGGCCTGTAGGGGGAAGAGAATCCAACAGGTGAGTGGGACCATGTAAATGCATTGCTGTTACACACAGAAGAGTTTGGAGAGGGGTTAGGTTTGGGTTTTTAACCCCCTTAGTCTTTTATATTCCTTTTTCTTAGCTTCAGTTTCACATGAGCATTTAGGTTGATATGAGCCCAGAAGATTTCCAGGTAGAAAAGCTGTTGCTGAGTTAGTTGCACAGGAAAACAGGTATTGCTCTTTTGCCAGTGCAGAAAAGTCTTTCTCTAAAACCCCATAACCTGTTTAAGACGAATCCTCTCTTAACTGCTGAAGGCTAAGCTGATGCAATTATGCCTATTGGAGACCAATATTTCATTCCTCTTCCTATTATACAGGCAAAGCTTTATGGTGTATAGCTGGTACTTGTGGAAAGCCATCTCTCATGTACTCCTGCCTAATCTCAGCTTGCTTTTAGAATCATAGAATTGTTTAGGTTGAAAAAAACCCTTAAGATTACTGAGTTCAACCATAAACCTAACACTGCCAAATCCACCAATAAACCATGTCCCTTAGCACTACATCTACATATCTTTTAAAAAGCTCCAAGGATGGTGACTTAATCACTTCCTGGCAGCCTATTAAAATGCTTGATCACCCTTTCAGTGAAGAAATTTCTCCTAATATCCAATCTAGACCTCCCCTGGCACAACTTGAAGCCATTTTCTCTTGTCCTATCAGCTGTTACGTGGGAGAAGAGACCAACTCCCACCTTTCTACAATCTCCTTTCAGGTAGTTGTAGAGCTCAGCCTTCTTTTCTCCAGGCTAAATAACCCCAGCTCCCTCAACTTCTCCTCATAAGACTTGTTCTCCATATCCTTCACCAGCCTCGTTGTCTTTCTTTGGACATGTTCCAGCACCTCAATGTCTTTCTTGGAGTGAGGGGCCCAAACTGGACACTGCTGGATCATGTTCAGCTGGCTGTTGACACCCCAGGTCATTTTCTGCCAGGCAGCTCTCCAGCCACTCTTCCTGAAGCCTGTAGCACCTCATGGGGTTGTTGTGATTGAAGATCCGACACATGGCCATGTTGAAACTCATACCATTGGCCTTGGTCCATCGATCAGTCCTGTCCAGATCCTTCTGTGGAGCCTCAAGGAGATCAACACTCCCACCCAACCTGATGACCTCTGCAAACTTACTGAGGGTGTTCTCAATTCCTTTGTCCAGGTTGTTGATAAAGATATTAAAAGAACCAACCACACTACTCAGCCCTGAAGAACACCACTTGTGACAGGCCACCAACTGGATTTAACTCCATTCATGACAACTCTTTGGGCCCTGCCATCCACATATGCTTTAATCAGCAAAGCATATGTCCATCCAAGGCATGAGCAGCCAGTTTCTCCAGGAGTATGCAGTGGGAAATTATGTCAAAGGCTTACTAAAGACTAGGTAGATAACATCCATAGTCTTTCTCTCATCCACTAAGCATGTAACCAGCGAAGAATGACGTTTCAGTTCTGCAAAACCCAAACACAACAAGTGCCCTGGCAGAGGTTCAAATTAGCCCCTAGTTCCCTGTATGGCAGTTGTCAGAAAAAAAAAAAAAAAAAATTTAGTCCCTACATGCACCCTTCACTGGTTACAAAAAGAGAAACCACCAGCCAAAAGCAATCTGAAAAAAACCCAATTAGGCAAATAAGGTAACATTATGTCTCTGTAATGAATGTGGTTTAAGTTAACTTATTTCCCTTTGGCTCTTACCTCACTAATGCCCTACAAATGACCAGTGATTTCCTCTCTGCAGGAGGGGTGTTAACTAACAGCTGAGTAGCAGCATCTTATGAAGACAGAATTACATGAAAGATAATCATGACTGAATGCCAATATTTTGGATACATTGATTTGCCAATGTGTATATTTTACCTAGTAATGAGGAATATATCTCAGCAATTGAACTCAGTACAACATACAATTTTATTCTTTTCTCTAACATAGATTTAGACCAGGCTCCAATTTCTCTGTACTCAAATCTTGGTATTTGTCTGTACCAGTTTCTCAATTATTACTGTAATAACCCTGCCTTCTTCCCACCAATTTTCAGGCCGGGTTAGCATACTAGATGTACCTGTACAAAATCTGGCATAAGGAGGTTGAACCTAGAACTGAAACTAGTATTGTAAAATTAGATTACTAAATGGTCGAGATTATGTAAGTAAATCTATGGGTTGGATGGTAACGTGGGATTCCTCCCCCAACCTTTTCTACGTTAGTTCAGTTCTACTCATGAGAAAGAGATTAAAAAGTTGTACAAGATTCTCATGAATGGTTTCCCAGCAGACAAAACTCTCAAGAAATGCATGAATAAGGTATTCTTCATTCTTTCAGCCAGCATTGATGTAATGACCCTATCATATAACACAAACCAGTGAACTAATTCCCCGCTTTGCCTGTAAAAATATTTGTTCTCTCACAGGTTCTTTGGCAAGAACCATGAACCAGCCCCCCTCCAAAAATTCTATACCTCCCAACCTCCCTCCAAAAAAAAACCCAAACCACAAAAGTTGTCAGTCTCAGTCACCATTCCATCTCCTTTTATTAATAGAGCCTTGACATGGAAGAGTTTTCTGGCCAGGCATTTTTCACACCCCAATAGGCTCAAATAAAAAATTATTGCCAGCACAATGATTTAAATGTAAGATGTAACACTACAGCACTTTCCTAGCTTGATTTTTTAATGTCAGCTCCAATGTGTCTGACACATGCAAGACATAAATGAATATCCGTATTTCTTTGGAATTAAAGGTTCCCTGACAGCTCACAGTATGGAGCATACGGCACTCCCGATGGGTCGTTACCATGGACTGGCATTATTTTCACCTCCTCCATTCTTCCCCAGCCAGCTTTACTAGTGGGAGCCAAAAGACTCTCCCTGCTAACCTCAAGGGCAATTGTCTCAAAATATTTGATATAAACCAGTCTATGCTATACTTGCTAATTGCATTTGTCAATCTCCCTTGCCAAAATTTCCTCAAGTAGCAGAACCATTGGTAATGAACATGGAGATCTACGTATTTAGGTAGAGAGAATGGTTTTTTACTGTGCATGAGCTAAGGGTTATAAACAATAAATGATTCTGTGTTTCAAAGATTTGGTCCATAAAGCTGCCTGAGCCCTCACAGTGTCAAAATTGGCACCTTTTTCCTTTTAAAAATAACTTTTTCTGATGTATTTCTACTTGGCTTCTTTCTCCGCCTCCTAATCTCTTTGTTCAGTATTTCCTTGCAACGCAGAGTCATCACACCATTCATCTGCATCAATCTGTCTGCTGCTCACAGACTTTGCTGGGTCTGCCTCATCAAGTGCAGTCACTAAATTCATATCCTTTTTCAAGTCAGTAATTGCCTTCAGCTTCACACTGTCATTTTTGCTTGTTTTGATGTCTATTAGATTTTGGTCTACTGTTTCCCAAGTCTGTGCTGGGTTCCATGAGTCATATAAACTCCAACTCTGCCAGTGATTTACTGCCCCACCTTGTTTGAAGCTGTTGAAATTATGTTTATGCACATAAAATTCATTGTTCATCATGAGAAAAGTGACGAATCAAGCACTTGTAACTATGTGCCCCTGCAGCTTCAGGGGGTGATTCAGTTTGAGATCAAACTACTAAATTTATATGCGTGCATATAGATGTCTACATATAATGCAGTGTCCAATCTCCTAGTATAGCAGCACAGACTAACTCAATTCGTTTGTCCTCACATAAGTCTCTAGTGCTATCTGAGATGCCCTTAAGCTTTCTGTCTGGCATCCAGCCACAGGCCTTGTGTCCCTTGTCGATATAGGAAGTAGAGTCTAGAGCAATTCAATTTCTCCTAAGTCTGGCTGAAGCTGGTGGGTCAGCTGAATTGTTTTTCAGGCTCCAGTGTAACGATTAAATTTTCATTGATTAAGCAGGAGTTTGGGCACTTAACTCACAAGTAGACACCTACATGCAGGCATTAATTTAAACGTCTTAATTTGGAGCTGACTTCCACCTTACAGGCTCTGTTCTGTTGCCCAAACATATGGTGCAATTTGCAACACTTTGGAGTGTCCAAATCATCCACAAAAGGCTGACAGATATGACATGAACTACAGGAGCACTACTCAGAGCCACGTGGAATACCCTGGGGCACGACAAATGGCACTAGAAACTTACATCTAAGCTACTGAATAACTACATGTCTGCAATATAGATGCCTAGACAGAGCTAGTTGGCTTAAGATCTGCAACTGATTGAGAAGGTGAGATGAAGTTTGAATTGTGCCTAGGAAAACTCAGTGTGAAGAAGGCATATTCAGAAAGGATAAATGAAGCTTTGGCTAGAAATCCTTGTATATAATTGGGATGTAAAATTTAACTATCACACCTAAGCTAATTTCCTAGACCTGCTCCACAGTTAATACAAATATAGGTTTCTTCAGATGACAATTTATACCACAGTAAGAGAGATGTCTAAATCAGACAGGACAAATTGCCCTATAGAGATAACTGTCATTCTCTACAGATTGTGGAAGAAACCCAAATATAACTATCTTAGATACCTAATATTTAACAAGCTAATGCTGTTCTGCCTTTCCCCTTACAATTTGATATTAATTACCCAACTCCCAAATTGTTAAATATATGAAAATGCTTTTTACTTGGTGTAAATTTTAAGTATTTGTATAAAGGATGTGTGTCTGTAAACTACTTGCAGAATGTCCATCTTTGTAAGGTAGGTGGTCAAGAACATGACTTCCCTTATAAATCCACTCTCACTATTTTTATCTGCAATCAATATTGCTGGTTTTGCAAACATCAGGACTACTCAGTCATGTAATTCTTTATCATACACTAAAGATTTCCCTCTACAGAAGGACTGAACCATGAGGATTTGTGTTCACCTAATTGGCCAAAAGCTGCAGACACATACACAGAATATAGCAGAGGGGGCAGCACCTTGATAAAGACAAACCTTTCCACAAAAACCACTGGTCTTTCTCTTTTGTTGTAAATCACAGCCAAAGCTGCCCACCTTTCTCTAAACAGGAAAGGGAGAGATGAGGGACCTAACTTGCTAGTAAAGCCTGCATGAGTCACCTGTAGTCTGACAAGATATCCTGAATGTGTTACCAATCCTGACCATATGTCTTTATCTTTATGTCTAGATAAATATAACAAATTGCAAGATCCACTTGAGTGCACGCTCACAAGAAAAGAAGTAGAATTCAGTCTCTTTTGTGTGATGACAATTGCTTTCATCTTTTATTTTTTCCTTATTATTTTTTCAATTATATTATGTGGATGTGTCAGCATATGCATAAACAATACCTTAAATAATTTTCTTAAGGTAAACAGCACAGAATTAATAGATTTTTCAAGTTAAAATGATGCTATTCAAAAGCAGTTAATGTGTATGATTTATCCATCACCTCTGTGTGAAGTCTTTGAAAAGGTTCTTTTGTTCTAAACTTAGGGGGTGGAATAAGAACAACCACAATAATGCACAGCAGTGAGATTTTAAGGAGGAGACATTCAAATGGCATTCATCTTGTTACACTTTGCTAAAACGAACAAAGGGACTTCATCACTTGTATTTTCTGAATTGCATTGTCAAAAGACTAAGCCTTTGACAAATGCTCAGGCCCAGATAATTTTTACCTAACCTTAATATTTAAAGTTAGATGTCTATAGCAGGGTTTATCACACCTAAAATAGTTCTCTAATCCAAGTTAATCCAGTACATACTCTTTGCACAAATTAGGGAGAATAAGAGATTTCTAAAGGGCGACTCACCTTGTCTGAAATGTTTAAGATTAAAAAACTATCTCTGCTTTGTCCCTCTCTTAGTCACTTCCACAAGGACTATATAATGAATTTAAACTTGATGTCTAACATTCAGATGAGCAAAGTTAAGAATTTAGATTAAGTACAATTCCATTTTGTGGGAAACTTTTGCTTCCCCAGAAATATTTGTACATGCAGCAGCTGAGATCATTAAGAAAAAAGCATCTAGCTCCTCCTTAAATTTTTCCAAGGCAAAACTAATTTAAACTAATTCAAACAGTATCAAACTCATACTTTGATTTGATTACCTGCACTATTAGTTTGAAAGTTTAATCATTTGAACTCATTGATTTATTCTTGGTTGTGACCTCAATTTGTTCATTGCTTTGTGCCACTTCTGATTAGCTTAGTGTAATGGCAATGTGTTTGGCTTAGAAACATGTGTAAGTGTATATTTGCTTGTTTATTCTGTTTTTAAAAACCTTTTAAAATATTCACAGTAAATTTATCCATCTAAAATACCATATGGATCACAAATGCTGAGGGAATGTATTCCTTTGAGAAATTTGCAAACCACTTTGCCCTGATTCTAAATGAACAAATGTTTCGTTCAAAAACTTAGAACTTCATGGTTTGCAGCTGATATGTGCCAAAGAACAAGAATGAATGGATTATGGTCATTTCCATATCCAAACTTTTAGGAAGATAATTAGCTGAGAAAAGGATCAGGAGAATGCCCGGTCAAAAACAAAGCAAAAAAAAAGCCCACCTCCATCCCCAAAAAATCCTACAAGGCAAAAAAGACTGAATAGTTTAAAGAAAACCCGATTCTCATCGATTTTGAAATAAACCCTAGGAATAAACTGTCAGGAATAAACTAATTTTAAAAATATTTTCAAAAAGAAGTCTCAATAAATCCTGTTTAGGTTCTTTTTCTATTCTTAAATTGTCGTTCTCATTTGTTTCATTTTAATTGCATATTACAGAACTAATTGCAACTCTAATACCCATTGGAGATGGGGTTACCAGTATTTGTGGTGGTGAAGATTATTATGAGGGTGTATGCCAATCTGACCAGAGGTAACTGTAGGAAAAGAAATCGCTTTAATACTTGCCTCCTAGCAACAAAGAAAAAGCTCCATTTATGGGACACCACCAAATTTATTTGGAAACAAGGGAGCTCTTCAGCATGCTAAAGCAGAGAAAGGAATTCAGGTACGGAGAAGAACAACTTTGCTGAGGCTCACTGCTGTGAAAAGCAGCAGAAAAGAAATAAACTGATTGTCACTCTCTGATACACAAGGTTTCATTTCACTTCTGGAAAGCTGAAGTGGCATTGCTGTGGTCACAAATGTCTAAAGAGATGGTGGGGAAAGGGAGTCAATGCTTTTGATTCAACCAATACTTCAGATAAAACAAGTTCTATTTGGGGAGGGGGGGGGTGGGGGGTGGAATGAGGCAGGATTATTATTTCTGTTCCAGATAAATAGGAATCATGACAAAGTAGTCAGGATTTTGTTCAGGGAATGCTTGAAACAGTTGCTCTTTGGGGCAGATCAGACATGCAGTTCTCCACCTTTCAAAGTTTTCCTCCTATTTCTTTTTTACCTTTTCTTTATTCCCACCCCTTTTGCACTGCTACCTACTGGTGCTCTATCCAGTGAAGATTGAATTCATTCTTTTCTATACTTCTTGAGTCCTTGTTCAGCTAAAAAGTGTGATGGGCAGAATATCTACCATCCCGCACAGGTTTCCTCCTTTCTCTTGCCAGGAGAGATCATTGCCCAACCTATTCCCTCAGCTATGACTTTCCCTACCTTCCTGCTTCCCCTGTCATCAAACACATCTGTTCCATGGCAGTCTTTGTTCTCTCTCTCTCTCTTTCACTAACCCAGAGGAAAAAATAGTGATGCCCTACAACTGGGAGTTCTATGATTGCTGTGCACATGGGATTTTTCTCAGGTCTGTCAGGTTACTCCATTACTGCACTTGAAATCAGTGATACCTGGGCCTGATACTTTTGAAAAGTCTATTCTTTTCATTTCTTTGGTCTTAAAAGGAAGATTTCTGTTACTGGCTGATGCACATTTATTTGGGTAACGAGGAAGAGCAAGAATCACTGGGACTCTGCTAATGGCATGTCACATTCTGTTATTTTGCTGCATTGGCTTCTTCTGCCTCCTGTTAAGAACATTCAATTCTGGCTCCTGAGGATATTGGTTCCATACCAATGAAGCTAAAAATATTTTCAAAATGCCCAGGGGGTGAATATTTTTATGTTCTTCCACTTAGATGAGGCTGTTTTAGGATGATGCTGACTCACACACAATATCTCTTGCATACTAATCAGTGCAACAATAATTCAGGTCATTTCAACGCAACAATAATTCAGGTCATTTGATTTCGAAGCATGTTCCCTATTACACTAACCTTTCATTGTTAACCTGCAGTATCCTCCTTCATGCGGCACAAAGGGATTGAACCAAGCAATGGGAGGATGGGGAAAGACAAACATAAATTGAAAATAAAGGATGAGGCTTAAATTATTTGTATTACAATACATTTAGATGCAGGAATTGAACTCTGATTTCCTGAGTCACAGTCCACTAGTTTAATCACAAGGTTATCCTTCCCTTCTGCTCCTTTTCTGCAAACAATGAAAGCTTGATGACGGTGACAGTCCCTTCAACACTTCTTTGAATATTTACACCACAGACAAACCAATTAAGCCTTTGTCCTGCTTATACGCTTTTCATAGAGCAATACAAGGAGGAGAAATACCAACATGTCACTTGGGTAACCAACAAGATTGGTTGAAAAATCATGTTCAAAAACAGCAGCAGAAAAAATAAAATAATTTTTGAAATGAACTCATCAACTGAAAGCTGTCTGTGTGAAACATTTGGGGAATCACTTCAGACATACACACGCACACACACACACAAATATATATGTATGTATATTCCCAACTGTATTCTCAGATCATTTGCACTCATAAACCAGGGAAAATAGTTTCATGAGTCCTGTGTTACAGCTAGATGCTTTGCTTTACTCTCATGTGTTTATGGTCACTGTCTTTAAAGCTTTTAAATGTACATACAAAAGCTCTCAGTATTCAAAGCAATGATTTGGATGGTGGTTCTTGTTTATTTTTGCATGGGTCAAATACATTCATTGTAAAATCAGATCAGAGTGAAAAACCTTTGATTCCCAAAGCAGGGAAAATTACAATTCATTGCAGAGAAGCTAATATCATGTAAAAGCTGTGATATTTTCTCCTCTATATTAAGGAGCTGAGCTTATAGTAAAAGGTTCCTACCAAGACTGGTTTTACTTCGATGGAATGAATAGTCCCATTTTTTCCTAAGTTGAATTCAGTGTAATATTCAGTTTGTGGTATTCAACACACAGGGCTCAGAAAAGTCTTGTCTGTGTTAAACATCCAGCAAATGAGTCTATCTCAGCTATATCATGCTTTGCTGAGCCAATGCGCCACTGAGCCAATTTTTTACATATGACTCTAATTTAGTATTTTCTGTGAAATGCATTTAGGGCATATCTAGAGATGACTCAAATCTTAACAGTGTATAAATCTGTTTCCTTTCTATTTTTGTTTTTAGTAACTGATACTTCCTAGGTTTTGTGTTAACCTAACTAGAAACACCTAAGCTTTTAGGGAGAGTCCTGCCTAGTGTTAAAAATACATGTGATAAAAGGGATAGCTGCTCATTATCAATTGCTTGGTTAGGAAAAAATCACCAAAATATCTTTAAGAATTCATATTTGGAGCATGAGATTAATTGAAAAGATCCTAATAAAAGATAGGAATGACAGAAAAATATGATTTCTGCTTCCATTTACAGCTCAGAAACCAGTGCAACTCACCTTAGAATAGAAGTGCCTTCTTCAGATTTTTTGCTGTGGCTTAAATAGGGAGGCTAAAACTACAATGCTCCTTACTTAGATGCTTCAGTTGTGTGTCAAAAACTATTTGGATAAACCCAGATTTTCATGGTTCAACACACATTGAGCCACAGAACCACAAAAAAGTGACCCCAAGATGCTTCCTGGTCCAACACTTGCTGCAAAGCAGGATCTAATGTATCTAAGGACTGTGACAGATGCTCATTAATCATTTAATGATGTCAGGTTATGGCAATACTAAAGCTATGGAGCCTGTGAGGAGATGGACTTCATCTTTTTCCCAAGTAACAGCCCTCCTACGCAATTCTTTGTGTTACAAAAGGGAAACATTTTTGTAAAATTTTCCCCAAAATTAATGCAAGTAAATTAATTCCAGGGTAATGTAAATGTTCCATGAGAACACAAATCAAAGTTTCCATTCCAACTTCACCTCTTGCATTATGGGCATACGTTACACTTAGCTATAATATAGACATATGGACATATGTCATTTTGTGTACATACATCTAAAATAACATTTTAAAATGGAAACAAAAACATTTGGAGTCAGACAATCAAAATTTCCTTTATTGAGATCATTTTTATCCTGTTTTCAAAATGAAATTAAATTAAAATGTATTTGTTCCTATGAAGTATTTGCCTTTGCCAAATTCTGACAAGAAAAAGAAATGTTTCCACTCTGAAGACATTTTACAGCACAGATTTGATCTATCCATGGTCTTTCCTAAGTTCACATTTATGGCTGTCTCACAAAGTGTGTAGTATTGCTTATAGCACCCAGAGTCACTTGTCAGGATATGAGATTCACTGCGCTAGACACTGTGTAACGTGTAAAACAGCCTAAAACTGTCTGGGCAGGATTCAGCTGCCTTTTTACAGGTTCCTAGTGCAATCTGGGACACCCGAGAGTGTCCTAAACACAGGCAGGGGGACAGGTCTGGAAGAGCTGCAGCCTTCAGGAGAGGCAGCTGGAAGCCTGAAAGGATAGCCCTCTGCGTGTGAAGTGATGCTCACCTCCTATTCTCAGCAACAAAGTCTTACCCTCCCTATTGAGCAACAGAGTCTGCAAGAGACAAAGATTACAGGATTATAACCATAACACAATTACATATTTAGAAGAAGACAATGTCAATAAAACAAGTTCAGGAACTGTGGGAACATAAAAGAAACAGTACAGCATCAAGTCTAAGATCCAGTTAGCCCATTACCCTGCCTCTGGTAGTGGTCGATGGGAAAAGTTATAAAGAAATGGAATAAAACCAAGGTAAATCTACAGAGACACTTCTCTGCAATGCAAGACTGTAAATGAAAAGCTTCCTAATATAAACAAATTAAAATGCAATCAAAACCAAACAACCATTTGTCCATTCTTTTATGAATATGAAACTTTAGATAGATTAACTGCTAGAAATTTATCTTGAAAAGAAACAAAAGGTTGGCTTTGCTAACTAATTCCAGGCATAAAATCCACAGTTAACCTGACACCTCTGCTCCCTGGAGCAGCTCTGTGGCAGGGGGCTCTGGCGTTGTTCTAGCAGTGACTAAATTAACAGCTATTGAAATCTCAATGGAGAAGGACACAGCTACGAACCTTTCTTTAATGCTTAACATTAAGCAAATTTAAATGGTACCATGCCACCCACATACAATTGTTTCTCAAGGGTTTAGGGAATACTGTATTTTTCAAGGCATATGACATTTTTATTAATAGTAGGAGAGGTCAGAAAATTTTTTCTCATTCACACAATTAATATTTTTTTTAACTTGGATTAAATATTTCAATTTTATCTAAACTCCTTTGGAAGTCCTTCAGAAGCTCTGAAACTTTAAACAAAAGCCACTCTACATTGAAATTGCTTCAGAGTTTGGTGATCAAAATTTTGGAAGAATTTTGTTTGGAAAGTTTTTTTTCCAATTGCTGAAAAATAAATGCTTTGATATACCAGTGTTTATAACCTAAAACCACCCTTCCCTACAAAAACCACGTTACAATTCTAGTTATAATTCTAGTGTTGAAAATAAATAAATTCTTGTGACTTCTCAACTGATACATTTATGCCTACAAATCTCAAAATAATTCTGTTTTTCAGGATTTATGTGGTCTTCTGATGGTGACATACCATATTCTAAAGACATAGTGCTCTTATTTTGCTCATACATTCTAAGAACAAAATATTAATCTTGCCACAAATAATTTTTGGATGAAAGACAATGAAATGTTCTACTTTTCAAATGTTCAGAAAAAAAATATCTTGTTAACCTGATGTCACTGCTGCTAAATGCAATTCCATCCCTCTTTTTCTTGCTGCTCTGATTCTTCAGTTACCAAGGGTTTTCTTCTTGCTCTGTATCAAATTTATTTAATTCACAGCTTGTAAGTCCAGCATCCAAGACCTGGATGTCTTGGAAAATGAGGACCCCATCACTCAGGATTGCAAGGGTACTAATTGACTTCTAAGATCTAACCCACTGTTGTCCTCATGGGCCAAGCAGTTCCTCATCAGTGAGCACTGTGTACAGCTAAGGAGCACCCATGCTGTCCCTGCTTCAGAGAGGTGACTAGCTGGTAAAGACAGTATCCAAAACTGGTGAATATAGGTAATTTCACAGCTTTTGACCACTTTTTATAAAGGTGAACCCAGGTTGTCTCTTGGAAATAGGTTAAATATTGTTAGACAGGGTTCCTCTGAAGCGTGCCATTATTAATATCCAGTCAAAGCTAATGTACATGGTTGTATGCTTACAGAAAGACTCAGAAAATTAAAATTTTTGACTTCTGGTAATTTTCAGTTTGCTATATTAGCAAGTATGTGAGGCTTCTCAGTTTATTGCATCAAAGTTTTGAAAGCAAATTCCTGATTCTACCTGTCATATTTTTATTAACAGGCCTAGTACAGTCGTGCCTGGGGATGAATGACACATGGAGGTCCGATGTTTCTGGGAGTTGCATAGTCTCTACCCTGACAAGAGAACAAAATGCCATCAGAGAAGAGAGTTCAGCAGAGACAAACACAAAGAAATGAACAATAAGGAAAGAAAGTCTTATGCAAAGATGGAGTAGGAAGAGAAAGAAGGAAAGCTGACAGAAGAGGTAAATGGAGGGTTCAGCTTGAGATACAGAGGCTTTGGTAGGTGCAAACAGCCCATTGGCATCTCTTCCTTGACAGTGATCAGATACTCCACGTTGACACTGTTAAGTCTGCTGTCTACTGGTTCAACTGGTCCTGTAGCTGTTCTTCCAGGCTTGAGCCTCTGGTTGACCCTTTCATGAACTTTCTTTCTCCAAAGTCATAAATTCTGTGATGCTTCTGTGATGGCAATGGAACAGGGGAAAACATATGTATGATGGGAGGAGGTTAGCAGTCCTGTATCTGAAAGCAGTTTTAACTGAAAGTAGACAGTATTAATTGAGAGAGCTGAACTTCACACAAGCACAGCTTATAATAACCATGCATTCTTAAGTACTACATGTGTTTACGATAATTATTACCTCTTTACAAGCACCTGAATATAAAACCTCAGCTAAACCTTTCCCTTGGTTGACTAGCAAAAAAAATTAGAGGGAAATAAGAAAAGAAGGGAAGAACGGAAATTAGTCTATGGGAAATCAGAAGTGTGGAGACTATTAGGGAAGAAAAGTTTCCCAAATACTCCTTTTTGCTTCTCACACTGGAATGTAATCCACACTACTACTGAAGCACCAGCTTTCTTTACAGATAGCTGACAGGTTATATGCATGCAAATTGGTAGTGTAGAAGAAAACGTGTATTAGAAATTATCATGCCCAGAAGCTCTGGGTCTTTGGACACTAGAATTGAAGTAGAATGAACAGTGCAGAGCTTTTTAATAGATTAACTTCTTTTGTATGCTTATAAGACTCCCTGGGAAAGCGAAGAGACAGCTTTAGGGTGACATCTGTTTCAGAAGTGGGTGGGATACACATCATGGAGTAATAATTCTCACCCTCTATGCAGCAATGGTTGTACGTGCTTACAAAAGCTGATGTTTGTTCACATGAATGACTGCACTATCTATAGAAAAGTCACCTCACTTTTCATTTCTCAGTACGTGGAAGACATTAAATGTAAAGTAGAGCTGGAAATATTTGGTAGAAACAATTTTTTGTTACACTGACATGTGAAAAATAAAAAAAAAAAATTAAAATTTTAGTTTTTCATCAAGAAAATCAATATGTTGTGTTTGTTCTGCTCCCTGTACAACCAAGAACATACGCCTGGCTTTCTCCTGCTGATTCCTTGTTGGGAGTCAGGGCCCCAGCAGTTTTATAAGGTTGGGTACCAGCTCCAAATTCTGGCCTAGCTTGCCTGAAAGTAGTCTGGAGAACAGAGTATGGATTTCACTGAAGTTTAAAAAGGAGCTTACCTTCTGATTAACTACGATAAATGAGGTCTCTTGTTTTTCAGAAGGTTAATCAGAGAGAGGTTTGTGGAAGATTTGAACAGGAAGCAAGATTTCAGCAAGCCTGGAGTAACACGCCAAGGAGTCAGCATGCTGGGAGCAGTCTCCAGTCAAGAAGTGCCCTGAGAAGGACTACAGGACACTGACAAGGGGAATTAACTCCAGGTTTAGGGCTGCAGTTTGAGTGGAGGATCCAAGAAGCTCATAAAATATGGACCAGGATCAGCACATAAGCTGCTTTGTATATGTGCAACAGTGGAAATTTAGACATTTAACCGTCTTGAGTTAATCAGCAGCTGAGCAGTGGGTTTTGAGAGCTTTAGGTGGCTTAAGATACACATATGCGTCTCAGTTCATCAATGAGAAAAAAAAATCACAGCCTGCAATAAAGGAAATAAAAGCCATGTCTTCTTATGTCCAGGCTGTCTTAATGGCTTGGAGTTTTATTCAATCTCCTCTGGCAGGACTTATCAAAACAACAGATCGCTTTGGCTAATTAGCCAATATTAGTTAGAGAACTGTGACTTCTGCATTCTTCAAATAGGGATGTTAGTTGTGGCTGCCTGTTAAATAAAGTGGCATTACTCTGAAAAGCTGAAATTCTCAAGGTGCCAAAAAATCAGCAAGCATATATATTATTTTTTATTTTTGACTTTTAGAAGGACAAGACACTGTGCTGCAACTCATGAGTCCCTATGGCAGGGCCAGCCAACCTTTCTGTAAGTGGGACAGAAAACTCTGTGAGCCATAGCACACATAGCAGGTTCCTCACTGTGAGGAGCTGAGAGATCTGAGGTGGCCATGGCAGGATGGTGCTGGGCTCAGCATGGAGACTGTTTCAGGAGCAGGGTTACACATACCTGCTGACTCACCTCCTCCATGTGATAGCACCACCCTGAAGTTCCCATGCCAGTATGGTCCTGTCACCAGACATGTGACAGAAACATGCCCTAACACCTGCACTTGACTCAAGTGTGTCTCAGGAGCTACAAAAGAGTCCCATGAAACTTACTCTTCATCAATCTGAAAATTCCATAACAGCCAGGGAAAAGTTTTAGTAGTATTTCCCTTTCAACTGCGATTATATGGGAATATAATCTTTTGTCCCAGACAAAAGAGGGGGAAAAAAAGAGAAAAAAAAAGCCCCATTCAAAGAAAAGGAAGTTTACACAGTAACACAAGAGCCAGAACTACAATAATTACCCCAATACAAGTCTCCAAAGAGTAAAAAATGAGACACCACAGAGGAACAGATTATGCCATGTCTGCCTATGCTGGGGTTCATGTGTCTTCCTCCGAGGCAGCTGTCCTGGTTGCTGTTAGAGGCAGGATGCTGGGCTGTACAGACCTGGAGCATGATCCAGTCTGACAACTTCTGTGTTCTTAAGACTACCAGATAGAGAAAACATACCTTATTTATTTAAACGACTTTAATTTTTCCCTTTCTTCCATGCAGATTTAATTTCCTTCTGGAAAGCAGTCACCCAGCTGTGGCTATGAAACTGGTAATAAGCACACAGCTTCGGTTCAAAGGTGATCAAGCACTGCTCCTATGTTTAAAGTAATAGAAGATGGGAAAGACAGGAATGGAAGTGAGTAATGAAGGCACTTGGTGGTGTTTGGACCAAGCATCCAGGGAGTACATCATAGTTGTCAGAGTGAAACAGCCAGTTCTGGTCTTCTTCAGATCAAGCCTTTTCAAAACAGATACAGAAAGCACATCCTTTCTGCTAAAAACAAGCCAGGGGAAAAAAAAGCCTAAATAGCTACATGCAAAATAATTTCAAAGATAATTTCACTCCCTCCTGTGTAACACTTTCACCTTCCTTAATAACAGCAGAATGGATTCACATAAAACTTTATGTTTTTAAAATTATCACTCTTGCCTTTGAAACTGAGGGCCAGGTCTTCTGTTGAGGAAAACTGAAACAGATACATTGATTAAAAGCAGTTAATCTAGGCTCCACTGCCTGAAGTTCTGGCACTGATTCACTTTTCTACAAAGGAAATTGCATATGGAAAACCTGGAAGAGCTCGATGGTTGAAGATTTCCCCCTTGCAAGTCTTGCCATTGAATTTAGAAGAGGGAGGATCTCATGCATATTCTCTTGTCCTTTCATTCCTTCTCCAAAACAAGTTTAAGAAAAAAAAAATGTTTAACATCTACCAGAAAAAAAAAAGGCAAAACATAAAATTCTTTTATTTTTTGTAATACATTTATTTCCTTCATAACCTCAGCAAGGTGTTTTGTAGATGCAGCAAGAGATCAGAACTTCTTGTTTGAGCATGATGGGTACAAGGGGCCGGAGACCGGACTTAATCCAGGCTGGTTACTAGAGGGACGAGGGAGTTCAGGACAATTGCTGGAGAGACTGCAGTTCTGGGAGTGCATGGGGAGATCTGTTTTGCACATGTGTGTGCGTGTGAGGCGGGGGATGGTGGGAGCACCAGCAGCTGGAGTGAGGTTGTGATCACAGGGGCTCTCAAGCCCCAATGACAGTGACTGGGGAAGATGAGATCCACGGGCAGCTACTGGGGCAGACAAATGCCTGAGTGCAGCTGCTGGGGTCATCCACATTGTGCATATTTGCATAGATATATATGTGTATATATATCTAATGCATTTATTTATAAATATATGTATTTGTACACACTCACAGATATATATTTCCCACTATCAGCCAGAGAACAGGAAAAAGCATTTGCATTTGCATTTATAGAACCATAGAATGGTTAGAGTTAGAAGGTGTTATTGTTTGAAGAGCCTACAATAATTTATTGTTGTTTAGAGAATTATTCTATCACCTGATGACCTTCTCCTGGGAAGGGGAATTTGGAAAAAAACAATGAAACATGAGGGATGAAACATAAATAGACTTAATAGGATACTAAATAATTAACATCAATAATAATGAAGAATCAATATCAATCCTGATACCAATATAAAATATATGAGGATTATAACCATCCCATTCTCTCAGCAGGAAGCTGCGCTGCCAGAGGGGACAGCAAATGGGACACAGACAGTGCTGGGGCTTCAGGTAGAAGGGAAGAGCTCAGGGGTCCAGCACTGGCAAGGAATTCTCAGGATTGCAGCCATCACCGAAGAGAAGAAACTCGCCAGCAAACTATCTGATTTATATTGAATGTGACGTTCATGGTATGAAATAACCCTGTTGGCCAGCTTGAGTCAAGTGCCTAGGTTTCGTTCCTTCTTGTCCCTGGACCTGGTTAACTTGGAAACACTGAGACCTGGAAACCCACATAGCATAGCTGGCTACAAAGTAAATATTTTCACTAATTCACACACTAGAGTTTTCTAAAAATGCAGTTTTCCCAAACATTAGAAGACTGAAAAGTAAAATTACTGAAAGATAAATTAATCCTGTGTAGCTCAAACCAGGACAGAAGTTACATTAAAGATCATCTCGTTCCAATTTGCATGACCACTGTGTTTTCTGTTCATGCTGGTGGTTGTGGCCAGACATGTGTGCTTATGTGTGTTGCATACATGTTCTCTGTGTGCATGTGCCCGCTGGGAACCCTTGTTTGACCTTGCTACTGTTGGTCTTGAGAACATGTAGCTGCAGGAGCCCTGTCTCCGTTGGGCTTTTGGATTCATCAGCTGTGTCTCTTGATAGAGTGCTGCTGTTCTGCAGTAATAGGTAGACTCGGGCAGGTTCCCATAAAGATATGGAACCAACGACAGGTTCTTTCATATACCTGCAAGGTCTCTGGGCACTGGAGCCATAAAGCTTACAGTCCCTTCCTGTTAGCCCTTCCACCAGAAAAACAGTAAATCAAAATTCTCACTCAAGAAATAAATTAACTTATTGAAATAGATAAAAATGTACATTCCTTTAATTATTCAGGAATTTTCAGGAAGGAAAAGGAAAAATTCAATTCCTTTAATTAGTTCAATTATATTGGAGAGGTATTTTTGTAGCACATTTTGAAATCCTTATTTTCATTCTTAGTGGTAACAATTTCACTCACAAGTCATGAAGCAGTATAAAAATTATACAGAACAGGAAGGAAGGAACAGCCTATAGAGAATTATTGATTAGCCAGTTCTGAACAGAGTTAGGGATTCAGCTTGAGGAAAGGCATGCGACAGCCCATGCTTACTAGCATGCTCCCTGACAATATGCAGGCAAAATTCAAGGACAGCACTAATGAGGGACTATTCCCAAAAAGCATTAGGATCAGGGCCAGAACTGCTCTAAGAAGAAGTTTAGCTGTATGGACATAAATCATGACATGCTACCTATCCCACTGGCAGAGCACAGGCCTTGTCTCCTTTTATTTCAGGCTTACAGGTAGCCATAGATAGTTTACAACAAATGGGAAGCAAAAGTCAGTGTATGTCTGCAAAGAAAAGCAAATTTACCATTTGGGAATTCACAAATTAAAAAGATCAAACTAAGGCAATCATTGCAATCATTGCAGTTAATCAGATGGTGATACTAATAATAAAATATATACATACTGCATCTATCTGTGAGTAGCATCCCCCAACCTCCTGCCCACTCCAGTCCTTCAGATTAATGTTTTTCCTGAATTTCATCATCTCTGCTGTGGGTAGTTGACAAAACCTCCTCAGGCCAAAACACTCTGCTTCATCTCTCAAACAACAACAAACACAGTCACAGTATTTTAGCAATAGCAATAGTCTTTCAGCTCTACCTTGGTAATAAGCTTTGAAGGCAAGCCTAGGATCTGGAAAAATAAAAGAGAAAATAAGATGTCAACTATCAATATTCTACAAGATCAACACATTTCCTGGGCATTTAGGTTTAATGCATGGTACAGAAAACTACTGGTTATGTCACTACTTATAAAAACATGCACAGATTAATAGAAAAAAGTTCCACTTTCCTCAGAATTTGCACACTATGAATCTTAACTTTCTCATCTGTGAGATGTTTAGCAATCTGAATTACTGCTTTATTACTAGATCAATCAATTATATACATTTATGTAATGGCAAAGATTTACAAGAGTGTAGGTAACTCTGCCTCACAAATATCCTTAAGAGCATCTCTGCTGTAACTGATAGATATAGACACAAATCAAAATGGAGTCTGTATCTTTAAGGTTTAGACTCAAATTTTCTTCTAATCAAGAAAAATTTCAGCTAAAAGTGCCCAGTCCTTGAAAACACTTCATCTCTGTTACTCTACAGGTTCCAGAATCACTATTCTGGAAGCACCTGAGAATTATATATCTGATTTTGTCTGATTAAGTGACTTCCGACTGTCCAATTCTGTTACTTCAGAATCACTGAGAAGGAATCCATTTTCTGCTCGGCACTCTGTGAGATTTATCAGTGAATGCATCATGTCCCAAAGCACACTGCTACTCGGCTATAAAATATTCCAACATCTTATTAATAAGTTAATTGAATACATTGTAATTTTCCTGGTATTCATGCAGCTCACTCTGTCATTGATTGACAGAGATGAATTTGAAGATATTTAAGAGTTTCGCAAGCAGATGAACAGCTATATCTGAATTATCATGAAAGAAGAATAGTTAATAAGGGACTTTAATAATCTTTCATTAGAAAATTTGATGTAGTAACCACTGCAAACCTAATCCTGTTCCCACTGACAGCAAAAGGAATTCTGCCTACAGATTCAATGCCATTAAAAATGACTGCATTTTTTCCCAGAAGTCAGGAAAATGGCAATGAAATGTGATAAATACCAGAAAAAAGTCCGTCAAAGCCAGCTATAACTAAATCATGTGGTTGCTGAGTGACTCATACATTGAATTTCCAGTAGATGATTTATAATCCAGAATTTTAGGGTTTGAGTAGTATCACAGGCACATGAAAGCTTCCAAAACTTGTGTGGGGATCACTCACCATCTCCCCATCTAAACATTCGGCATCAGAAAGTGATCAGATTCTTTGCTACTGTCCTGGGGCAGAGAGGACTCATTATACTCCCCAAAACATGAAGAAAGTCCCATCTGAATGCTCTGAAAACTCTTTTTGACTCAAAGAAAATCCACCACTCTATATAAGAGACAGGAGATTTCTGTTCTTATGAGGAATTTCCTCTCCTTGTCTTCATTTGGTCTCATGACTTTGGTTTCCAAAACTTTGGTCACTTTTTCAGACAGTTGCATTTACAGGAGAGGGATGTGGGACAAAGAACTTGCCAGAATGAGTGATGTTACTCAAGGGTCATTCCTCAAGCACTGGGACTAGTGCAATTTACCATATTTGTTGGCAACATGGACAACATGGGAGCATTGAGTGCCAATATCTAGGTCGTGATCTGAGGTTAAGCTAATTTGACAGCATGTGGAAAACTACTGGACATGGTGAGAAATTGCCAGAAATGACAGAAAGCCATGACAAAATCATAGGCAGTGCCATGAGGGTTGATGACAGTTCACTGGTGCGTAAGCGAGAGCTACATGAGAGACAACCAAACCCCACCAACACTGCATGGGAGCACTGAGCACCTTCAGGGAGTGGAGCTGGCAAGGCCTGAAGTACCACCTGAGCAACACCAGGCTGGGCTGAGATGACCAGACTAATGGTGCTAGAAATACACTATTAGGGTACAGATGTATCAAAATTGGGACCACTGGAGAAAAGTAATTGGGGGGGTTGAGCTACTTATTTGGGAAGAGGCCTGGGTGAAGAAAGAGAGGTACAAGGGCATCAAAAAGGAGGGTCAAGAAACAATAAAAAGGATAATAGACATGCAAATCATGGAGGTAATTGTCTGGCAGCTCTGCAATGAGTCATCACAGCCTGAATCAGGCCAATAACCTAAACACTCTGTTCTGATCACACTGCACCACACTTGTCAAACCTACTTCTGCCATCAGGAGGATGGATGGGAGCAGGGTGTTTCCGCTGCAGTGTTGGTACATGCTGGCATCACTTAATCCATTCCTCAGCCTCAGCATTCCTAACTCTCAGCTGTGCTTTTTGCCATCAAAATACGACAAAAGTGGAGGGATAATCCTCAGTAGGTAACAGTATAAGCTTAATACCACATCTTGCCTCATATGTTGCAGAAAGATTTGTTAGGGACTGAGTGAAATGAGAAGGCTGTGGAGAGGGTCTCAAACAGCCAATTCAGGCTAGCAGAGAGGCTGGGAATAAAGAGAGGAGCAGCAGAGAGGGTTGAGAGGATGGCATTAAGCTGCTCAGGGCATCTTTAATGCTGCCTACATCCCTTTCCCACAGTAGGGTAAGGACTCACAGTTCTTGCTTGGAGGAACAGTAGTTCAAAATGTACTGTGTGACAATTCAAGCAAAAAACCAAGAAGATTCCCCAAATACACACACATGCACAGCACCCCTGGGGTGGACTGGTTATTTCAGCAATGCTGATTTAACCAGCTAAAACAAATTTTTTGTCTTCTTCTTCATATTTTCCAGCCTGTTCTCTACTCCACATGAAAAAAGCAGCACAACTCTGCTGATTCCCCACTTTCTCAGCCTCCATATTAGTCACAGAGTCTCACGTAATAAAGGCAGTGAGACTAATTCAGCTTCCATCCTAAGCAAGTACTATCCCAGTCAACACTGAATCCTGCTGTAAAGTTGAATTAAATCTATTTTTGGGCTGGTTTGCATAAGGATAAGGGAGGATTGATGCATTTGTAGTGTAATGATCTTCTATGTTTAAGTTTGGGTTTCTAACAAAGGCCTTCAAACTTCACCTGCAGTGAAGCAAAAGTTTATAATTTAAAACCTCAAAGGCAGGAAAGACTGATGTAACTCAGGAGAGTTACTTATTTTTGTGAATGTCTACAGAGGCTGGTGATCATTATGTTAAAGAATAAAAAAAAAGAACCATACCTTATTCACATCATCAGGATGTCCATTTTCCGCTTGCAATATATTACACTGTAGTTCATTATTTTCAAATCATAGAAGAAAGCTGCCAGTCCCCTGCTGTGAAGCTAATGAACTTACTAAAAAAAACCCTACTGTTCTGAATAGATAACATAAATAACCTAAACAGCTAACTTGTTACTGAGTATGATTTGTTTATCTTTTGGGGGCAGTTCATCTGAATTTATGTTATAAGCTTAAGCCAGATCTGCTGGATCCAGAACTGCTAGTTCTATAAAACTGAGGAGCTGCTTCTCCATTTTCATAGGTAATTTTAAGTAATTTCCACAGAAATGAAGAGTTGTAACTATAGAACAGGTGCTTGGAAACTCTATACACAAAGACACAAGTTCTGTTTTCATAAGAAGCACCAGTTGGGTGTTTCTCTTCCCAAATGCTTAGAAATGTCATTCTGTACTAATTTAGTCCCTCTTGAAGAAATGCCAATTTAAAAAAATACAGAATCATTTGAGAATGATGAAACAGTACCTGATCCATCCACGCAGATTTTCTATTATTTTTTACTACATTTTCCCTTCAATTTGCTTCTCACATTCACCCCTGGACTTTGTTTCTCTAACTCAAAAAGCCAGTGGTCAAAATCAAGTTACGTTTGTGGAAACTGTAAATGATTTATGTCATTGTACAGCAATACCCTGGGCAGTGCTGATTTAACTCCTGAGAGCTGTGAGTAAATCTTATGACGAAACTTGCACTCAGCACTTCCCTCAGAAGAGGGAGTTAGATAAAAATTAATTTTTTTAAAGAGGAACAACTTCTTTCTGACGTAAAAGTTAGCGTCCCATAAGGAATTCAAATTTAATTAGAACTATGATAGCATTCTGTCTGTGGGAATATATTTCAGTGCATATTTTAAGGTGCACAATAGGGTATATCTGAAGGAAAAGATTTTTTCTATTTAATTTAATTTGGGTGTGCATACTTTTCCCTGCTGGTTTAGAGGAAGGATATAGGGCTCTTTGTATTCTTTGCAAGGTGATGTTTTCCTTTAGAGCTTGAATTCATGATCCAGACTCCCAGTCTCTGAACCGCATATTTCTCCACATTTTAAGGCGTTCACAACAATTTTATTAAGAAGGTATACATCTATATATACTTCCCATATCTGAAAGGAGCCTACAGGAGAGCCGGTGAGGGACTCTATGTCAAGAAATATAATGACAGGACAAGAGGTAACAGTTTTAAATTGGAAGAGGGGAGATTTAGATTAGATACCAGAAAGAAATTCTTTACTGTGAGGATGGTGAGGCACTGGAACAGGTTGCCCAGGGAAGCTGTGGGTGCCCCATTCCTGGAAGTGTTTAAGGCCAGTCTGTATGGAGCTTTGAGCGACCTGGTTTAGTGGTAGTTCCATGGCAGGGAGGTTGGAACTGGATGATCTTTAAGGTCCCTTCCAACTCTAACCATTCTATGATTCTATGATAACTGTTGGATGCTCTGCAGACTGCTTTTAGGAGCTACATCTGCAGCAATAAATGAAACAAGGCCAGGGCAAACAAAGCTTGAGGGTAGACAACATGAGCATTGTGTCGTCTCATTTACATGAAGGGATGTGAGCTCTGATTCCACTGGAAACGTCAAGCCATATATCATGGCAGCCCATTTTTTCATTATTAGCGTGGTCGTGAAATAGTTTTACCCATCTCACATTCCTCCAGCCAATGCCCTGGCACGGCTCAGGACATCATTGAGGCAACAAACTCCTTCCAGTAGGCTCCATGGATGAGGCCAACTTTCCCTGGGAGAGAAGGTAATATTAGCTGTGTCTCGCCACTTGCTTTCCATATAAGAATGCAGTTTATCTGACTGTCTTTGACATGTCCAGCTAGGGCCAGTAACAGCAGAGGCTGTAGCTGAGACAGGGCTCAGCCAATTTGAATTTTAAGTCAGTACTCTCATAAACACTGAAAAGGGGTAGGTGTCTACAAAGGACAATTCAAAGAACTAAAATTAAAAGCTTGAGGGTAGACAACATGAGCATTGTGTCGTCTCATTTATATGAAGGGATGTGAGCTCTGATTCCACTGGAAATCTTGACAACGCAACAACTACAACAACACCCATCTGTAATTAATTGAGAGGCATTTCTCTATCCGTGGTCACAAAGTCACTGACAAGGAGATGCATTCCACTCACTGCCTACACACCCCAGAAGATTTATCAGACTGATCATATCCCAAAGCACAGCGCTAACAGGCTTTAAAACATCCTGATGTCTTATTAATAAGTTAATTGAATTCCACTGTAGCTCTCTCAGTATTAATGCATCTATGCTTGTCATTGACTGATAGACAGAGATGAATATGGAGATATTTTAATAGCTTCTTACACGAACAGATGAACATCTATATCTACATTATCATAAAATGAGAAAAATTATTTGGGGAGTGCAACTCAAATTAAGAGGAAGTTGATATGGTAACCATTGCAATCAAAGTTTGTTTTTCTTGACATCAAGGGGAAAATGTGGGTTGACTTCAGGAGGACTGGAATCATAAGCTACAATTTATGGCAGCAATTAGCCTTAAAATAATTTTACTAGGAGCCTGTATGACTGCCTTTGGCAGCTGAAGATCTCAAAAAAGAGGGAGGAAGACTGACTGGTAAAGAAACGTACTAAAGAAAGGCAGTAGGCTTTTTCCATCCTGCTATTTTTGTGGTGGGTTTGTAGCTGCTCATGGTAATTTTAAGCATCTAGTTGGATGTCCTCCACTACACAAGCTGTCATATATTCCTCTGGGATTTCAGCTTTGAGTCCATAAAATTATAATTGAGCCAAACTCAAGCTTTGATTGCTCTAGGAATGCAATGCAAAATACCAGAGCTAAACCAAGATGGCATGACAGATTCATAAAACTCTTATGCTGGTGAGTAATGGAGTAAGTGGCCCAGAGTGAAGGACCACAGCCAAAACATGGGCACTGACTAGTTCCCCCAGCCAAATAATAACAAAATATAATCCTTCCCTACAAGAATTGCATCAAGAGAGCAAAAGAACTTTCTCCAGGCAATTCCTCAGGTAAGTGCAGAGAATAAATCAAGTTATCAATAACTTTATTGTCCAAGTGATTAAGGACACTTGAGAAACCCCTTGCCTGCCCAAAACATGTCTACATAGTGTAATGGAGAGACGAGATCAAGCTCCTGAACCAGAAGCAATATAGCCATGAGAAAACAAGGCAAAGAAGAATTCACTTATCAGCAGATAATTTCCTACAGAGGTTTGTTAAAACTGACTGCACATAACCTCCAGATGACCTCTATCTCCCACCTGACTTCTTCATGTGATGGATGCAGGAATATCACATGGGGAGTAAAGTCTGACTTTGTTAAACATTTTCATAGAGACCTTGGAGATAACAGCTCCCTGGACTGAACACTTCCCTCAGTTTCCCCCCCTCATTCCCCATGTCTTTCTAGTGATCTGATGAACAAATTGTGAGCCCTCCAGTGGCCAAAGGAATGTATTTCCAACTGTGGCTATGAGTCTGGTCCACCCTTTAAACACTGCAGACACTCAGTCAGGTTTTCTCCTGTTCACTATAGCTATGACTCTAGTGCACAGAGTCAGCAGCCTGATATCCAGTGAATTCTGGAGAAATGTTGAAAGGATCTGGTTATCTAGAAAGCACACAGAGAGATCAACACTAATGGAGAGTGTAGCAAAAATTCCATTTTATCTGCAGACTTTGAAAGAAGCAGCCTCTTGGACTGTGTTCCAGGATAAGAAAAAAGGGGACCATCATCCATTATAACACCAGAAAGTCAACAGAGATATCCTGGATGAAAGACTCTGTCTGAGCAAAGCATTTCCATGTTTTCCCACCAAAGGCATTGATTATCCAGCATCCAAAATATGCTTATTAGCTTATAGGGTATGGAATATACTTTGGGTTTATCCAGAAGTATTACCATTGAAACTGGACATCCACAGCGATGGACTAGAGGAGAATAGGGATGATAAATAAACCATCAACCACATATAGTCACTCTGTAGGCTTTACAAGCCTCTTTCTTTGTGTCTCTCTCACTTCACAAAACCCCCAGACTCAGTCCTGACACAAGCCCCTCCTGGACCAACAATTGGACCAAGACCTGACACACCTGTTTTCTGAGAATGAGGGAGTTTGAGAAAGAGGTTTTCTTGTGTCTTTTTTTTTTTTTTTCTCTGCCCCTCAAAGCTCTGGCTTTCTATTCCCTGTGAAAAGGTACCATTATTCCAGGAGACACCAGGGACTGGGTGATAAAGATGAGGTTTCACAAGTTAGAGGTCATTCTTCATTGCTGTAGGGGTGGGACTTGGGTCAGTATGGGGCTGTGTAATTTAGAGAGAAAGGAGCTTTGCAATGAATGCACCCACTAATCACAACACGTGGAGGGTTTCACAGCCTCTGGTGAGGAAGCTGCAGGGTTTATTTACAGTTGCACCTCTACCACGCACTCAAGCAAATTTAGACATAGGTGCACTAGAATAAAAACATGTGCTAATTATTATTACTAACACTACTTCTCAGGGTTAATGGCCATAAGGTAAAGACAAGACTGCAGAGGCTGCAGGTTAAAAGACTGTCTTTTGATTCAGAGGTATTAACTTCCAATCCTTTTAAGGTTGTACTTTCATTACATTTTCCACGGTCTTAATTTTTTTTTTTCATCAGTGCAATTATGGAGTAATTCAGACTACTTTTCTAAAGCAAAAACCAATTATATCTGATTTGAAAATTCTGTGGGCTTTTTTTTTTTTCTAAGAGAAAAATGAAAAAAGAATAGGTAATATATCTAAAGACACAATACTTATTTTTTAAAACCTCATACCAAATGGAGCTAGCCATTTAATGTGCCACCTTACACTTAGACGTAATTAAAGCTGCCAGTATCTGTAGCACTACGTCAGAGTATTTATGGAATGACAAACATAACTCTGTGCTACTCTGGGTGAGAACAGCGTCAAAGTTATCTCTACCATTTGTTTATTAAAGTGCTTGCATGTTAAAATGTTTCCATGGTCAAGAAAAGAAACTCAAAGTTGATGTTTGGGGTTCTTTGTGACAATGTTGGGGTCACATTGTCTGTGACAATGATTTACCATGTCAGGTAAGACCAGGACCAGACCCTGACTCACGCACTTTGTTACCCTGTCTTTCCATGAAAAGGGCCAGGGATGGCAGCTCCAAGCATGCTCTAATGAGCTTCAAAGATGAGCTCAGCAAGGTACTTGCATTACCCTGAACAAGGAAACATTCAGAAATGTTTCTTTTTCACTGTCTCTTTTTCCAATAACCACACTGGAGATAAGACCTTATGCCTTTTTTGGTAACAAATGTTTGCTTTCACTTAAGTGAAAGACCCCTTCCAGCACTGGCATAGGCCCATTCACATGAGTGTGAACACACCAAGTATGTCTACACTGCAGACTAAGTCCAGGGCTATCAAGCCCCCACACCTGAGTGAGTAGGTTCAGGAGGCCTAGACCTCTCCATAAGACTTGTCAGCCCAAGGTAATAGTAGCCAAGCCTGTACTGGTGTAGATATGCCCCGAGTCAAGAACCAGCACTTTTCTGCCAGACTTTGTGTGTGCAAAACCAGACTGAAGCACAGACACTGTCTCAGGGAACTTACATTCAAATTATAAGACAGGTGAACAAGCGGACCCAGATGTTCCCCACACAACTGAACTCAGGAAAATGTTTAGTAAAAGAGTGTCAGACAATATTTCATTTTTAGGATCATAGAATCATAGAATACCAGGTTGAAATACCAGGTTTTTAAATTTTCTATGAGCTGATCTTACTGTTAATATAATATTTTATTTAAATTACATTATTACAAGACATGGTCCCAGTGAGTGGTAATGAACTTTGGCATCGAGGATAGGCAGAAAGGCAGAGCTATGTGTTCTTATTAAAGCATAAAATGCTTGCGATTAAAAACTGTGTAATGTTAATTTACAGATTATTAAAATTAAGAAATGAAACATCAGAATGTGGTGTTTCACTGCAACTGACATGTCCTTTAAATTCAGCCATTCAAAATGCAGGCTCCTGCAGGCTCTGAGACCTTGTCCAGGTGTTTACAGTAGCCTGCATTATTCCCTGAGCTTCGTGGGCACATCTCACTTACCCACTTTCTCTGAGCCTTATTCCATTTTTAGGGGTTTATTGGTAAGTCACAAGTGTCAGCATAGATATTTAAAAAGTACAACCCATTTTCAGGAAGCCAGTATGTAATACGTGCTTCATACTCTGAAGACACTGAAAAAATTTTACCGTCATGAGTTGTGCTGGTGAATAGCACCAAAAAAAGAAAGAAAAAAATATCAAAGGAGGAAAGAGATTATGGAAGAACCCTTAATTTATTTAATATGGAATTATATTAAATCCAAACAGAATTATTTTATTATTACCAGCTTTTATTGGAATATTCTCTTGGTAGTAGACTAATTTTAATGCAACTGCATATTAGATTTCAGGCTAGAAAGAAAATGCAGATTCTCTTGAATATATATATTCGCCAATAATTGCTACCTAGTGAAGAAAAGGAAAAAAGTGAATATAATTAAAATAGAATGTAATGAGTTTTGTAACTTCAGTGACTTTTGAAAGAATATGAAACCTTTAATGTGCCTATAGGGACTGAATGAGAAATGACTGGGTGTTATGCTATCTCATAGTCCTTGAAGATTTAAGCCCAACAAGAACTGTCAATCACTTTTCCACACAGTGCTCCAAAAGGTCAGCTGCAAGTACTGTGCTTTCCTCCCAACCCGTCTTGATATCCAAAGATGGGAGTAATTTGAAGATGTTTGAAGATAAACATAGAAGTACTATGTTTATAAAACTTATAGCTTGATCTGCTACTTAAAGTAGCATTTTGGCTGAAGGAAGAGGGAGAGGAAGAGTGATCGGGACAACTGTCCTGAGTGGAGATGTGTTCATCTCTCTTGTATCTGCCCCATTTACTTTTAATTAGACAATTTCTAACTTTCTTCCTCCTCATCATAATAACCTTAGAGTCTTGCTATACTTTTGCTTCAGTTTACTAACTCCAGGGTCTATTTTTTAGGGGGTGTTTAAATGATTTTTTAGTGGGTTTCTTTTGTTTGGTTGGGTTTTTTTTGCTTTTTCTAGATAAAAGGAGCACAGTGTGATAAAGAAAGATCCAGAAAGGCAAAAGGTGACTAGTTTCCAACAAGGTTTTTCCTGCCATTGCTACATAGTGCCCTTTTCCATTCTAAGAGTAAAGGCTCATAAGTAAGTAGCTATTGGAGGATTCAGCTACTCAGCAAGGACACAGGACTTCCACCATGGCATATTGCAGTGCGGATATGGTGAATGTTACCATCCAGCTGTACCTTGTATTTCTTAGCAGATTATTGCCAATTTAAAGGCAGTTACTGGATTATACTGTAGAGAATACTATCAGCATCACAGATTTGGAAGAAGACACACACTCATGTGACATGACAACTGTTTGCTATGTCCCAGCTGGTATATGTGATGCTGTTGTGGATGCACTTGTAGAGCGAAGCAGCAATACATTGATTGAAATGTGGGATTTAACAAAGTTTGATGGTAAATGTGACTGTTTTAACAAGATTCAATGGCAAGGCACACTTGGTTATTTACTGCACAGAGTCAGGGTCAGGCAGAACTGTCAGGGAGACCCTCCCACTGAGTCATGAGGTTCAGAAAGGACCCCCTTCCTTTCTAAACTCCTTGTCAGGAGTGTCTGGATCCAATTCTAGTCCCAGGCTTGGCCAATGGTTTCTCTCCAAATTATTAAATGTGCACAATCAATCCTTTATATCACTTAGCTAAGATTTCAAATTTTTGCATGCTATAAGTCACTTGCCAAGGATCTTTTGTGGCAAGGAATCTCTGAATCTTGAGAAGTAATCTTAGCAGAGTTCCTACTCAAGGGGACACCCTGGCTTGCATCCTGCTGCTGTGCAGGACAGCTCAAAGGTCTCTTCAGCTACTCCCTGTTTATGGAAGGTAAGATGATTTACCTATAGTTATATTTGCATAATGCTCTAGTATTGAATACCGATATCGGTCAAGTTTAACCCTTGGCTATTGTGTTATTATCTGTCTCCCTCAAACCATGTTGAGCCTTGGATGCCACCGTCACAACTACATGTACCCATTGACTGCCAAGGGTGGTTATCACTTGGGCAAGGTTATGGGAGATAAAGATCCCCCCCCTGTGGAGGGGGAACATAGAGTCCTGACAGTATCTGAAACCCCTGGCTCAATGTTACAGGGGGAAACCTCTGATGCCATTTTATTCTCTGTGAGGTCAGTTTGGCTGATTCTTGTGATTAACATAGAGTTGGTTGGATACAAAGAAAACACTGACTTTTTGAAAAAAACTTAAAAAGAATTGCATTGAATCTTGCCTGAGTATACTGACATGGTTTTAAATGAAAGAAAACAAATTTAAAATTCCAATTACCATCCCCTTCCCTCTCCTCCCCTAAAAAAAAAAAAGTTAAGAAAGAAAAAAACCTACTTTTTAAAGGATCTATTTAGATGCTTAGGCTCAGAACCTTCTCTGTGTTTTACACACAGAAAGCAAAAGAGAGAGAGTGAAGCTATTAGAAAGAAAAGAAAAAAGAAAATACCAAGGCTTTTTCCCCCCACCCCATCAAACAGAGGGAAAAGTGAGACAGGTGCCTATCTACTCTATTAGTACACATTGCAACATGACTAAATACAGGAGTGCAGCTGGCAAGATGGCATCAAGGCAAATTGCCCAACAGATGGTGCAACCTATTAGTGAAGAAAATTTTTAAAAGATAACAATCTACAGCAGGAAATGCAGACCTTTTTATATTTCAAGGCAGGCACTTTGCAGGGAGGTGGAACCCTCTGATTCCAATTTCATTTCTCAGATGTACCTCAAATTAAAAGTAGTGCCAACCTCTGTGCTCCAAAGGTACAAAGGGGTCTCCAGAATGTGGTGCTCTGTTTTTTTAGGCATATTTGAGATGAAATAGGTATAAGACAACATACCTGCAATATAGATGATTAGGGAAAAGACCACTGAGGATTTGTTGTTCTTGTGGGTTGTTTTTTTTTGCTTTCTTCAGAATTGGCAAATCTGCTTCCCCTTCTCACTGAAAAAAAAACAAAACTGAAACCAACAAACAAACAAACAAAACCAAAAAAGACAAGAGAAATTTAGATTCTGCATAGGATTCCCAGCTGCAAGCCCTGTTAGCCAAAGAAATTCCACTTAATAAAAGTGTGTTGATTTCTGCCAGCTGAAACCCCTTTCCACCGAAAACTGAATAAAAAATAAAAAGGAAAAAAAAAGAAAGAAAAAGTTTGCTTATTCAGTATTGTTTTTCTTCTCATAAAAGTATCTGGATTATACTTACAAGAACCACCAGAATGTCAGCCTCTAATTAGCCTCATTCATTTCATACAGTAACTATAGGTACAAAAAAATCTTAATAGTAGTTTCCTCCCATTTCTCTCTCCTCTAACCATTGTATATAAGGCATAACTGAGAGTTTGAATTCACTGGGCCAAAAAAAGCACCACTTCTTTGTGAAAATGAATATTTGCACTGTAATGAGGGAAAGAACCTGCCAGCCCTGAGTACACTAGTGCTGTAGGCAGCCAAACCTAACAATGCACAAACAAAAAGAACCGAATAAAAGAAATAGAGCTCGAGTCACAACATAAAACTATAATATAAGCAATAGCAGTCTGGCACAAAGTGTTTTATTGCTGTTGGCAAAGAGTTCTTTAAGTATGTGAGCTTGTTCTTCCAAATGAAAAACAAAAATACAGTGCATAAGAAATAAGAAATAGTTTCTTCATTTATTCTGTTATATACTCCAAAATGCAGAGATTGTTCCATTACTGATTCAAACAGTCTGCTCTCAAATCTCTTCCTTACAAAGCAGTCATTACTCACCTAACCATTCTCACCGAAGCAAATTCTGTTCTGAGCAACATCCAAGTGGGATAAAGCAGAAGTAAGTTTTCTAAGTCTATATATCCCATTTGTGTTCCACTGATTTCAGTGTTGCTTCTTATGAGCTTGACCTATGATTTGTATGTGTTTAATTTAAAGTGTGGTATATATATAAATTGTGCAAACTCTGATTTCATATGTGTTTATATAATATGTATGTAATGAATATATGCCAGCAAAGTTGTATTAGCCATCATGAATGTCTCTCACTCACTGAACTTTACAGCAGTTGCTCCACCAGGCTTGATGCTCATCTAAGGTACCTCATCTGAGAGCTATTAAAGTATCACCAGATGAAACTCTAAACCTTTGCTTTCAGTGAGCATGAGCCCAATTTCCATCAGCAGAGGTGAGGACATGAAGGAGAAAACCCCCAGATCGTTACAGCTGGACTGAATGAAATGTTCCCCCAATTCCTTTGCCATCTTAGGCCATAAAGGCATTTAGTCCCTTGTCTGAGGTGCACCTGGATTTCTCTCAAGAGCAAGAATTATTTAGTCCTGCAGGCAAATTCTGGCAGGAGTTTATATACACATATATATTCTGCTTTAAAATTTAGGGCACCAGAAAGGGTCTGAGAAACATAACAATTTATGTTGCGTTTTTGCTACTATTTAAATGTGATTATTTCCTTCTAAAAGATCATAACATTCTGTTGCACTTCTCTGAAAATATCACATTATTAATCCAAACCCCATAGAAATCTATGGAAAAACTTCCACTAAATTCAACAAGTTGTGGATCTGCCATTCTATCGAAACTAAAAAGAAACAATTTGGCAGTCGTGCTTACATATGATTTGCTGTAAAAAGTCTCTGGCTTTGCATCATATGTATTCAAGGATACTGTTATCATCTCATTAGGCAGAAGTGGTAGCATGAGTTTGCCATGGGAATATCTAAAACAAACCCCTGTTTTAACCCTACAATTAAGTGCCGCTTCAGGCAATATTTCACTTGTGGAAAGGTATGTACTGTTATGGTGATTCAAGGACTTGGTCCCAGAGATTGTATCACCCTTTTCTACCTGTTCTCACATCTGGGTTTCCAGTTCACAAGCCCCAGCTGCAGAGGGAATGGAAAGGGGCAACCTACCGAGGTCTCATCCCAACAAGAAGTGAAGATTCATTAACCACAGGTTGCTAACCCACACATACGCCTAATTTCTTTTAAGAGCAAGATTAGAAAAGGAAATAAGATTTGCTGTTTCTGGTCATATTCAGAGATTCTTTTGGTGTAATTAAACCTTTCAAGGAACCGCATGCCATGCAGGTTGCACCAACTGATGTGGGTTTTCATTACAGCTCATCTGTGGGATGTCAAGGTTCAGAAGCATCCATGCCCTTGTCTCAGTGTAGTATAAGTAATATATGAGACCTTCAGTCAGTAGTTCATTGTAAATTCATACAGTAAAGACGGATGGCATTAATGCTTGCTTAAGCAAAGCACAGATTCTGCTTCCATTCCTTCATTCTGCTCACAGTGTCTCAGAGCAATGCATTGGCTCTCTGAAGTTAACCAGACAAAAGCCATGGCCCCTCTCCTCCCATTCTGTAAGGCTCAAATATTAATTTATGTATGCTATGCACCCTAGTCACTATTTTAGAGGGAAAGGCAAATCACAATACCCATAAATAAAGAAAAAATTCAGTAACAAAGACACCAAACACCACCAGAGCAAGAAAAAAAGCAAGTACTAAGTCTGTGGAAATAAGAAAGAGACTGAATGACTGCTAGTGAGAGCAGTTTGTGAGACATCCAAAAAGAAATTAATCCAGGATTGCGGTTGATGTTTAATGTCACTTCTGACAGTAACAACAATTGTTCCTGTACACGTTGACAGCTAAAGATAAGTGGCTAAAAAGGAGACATTTTCTAGACTCGGTTCAGAAAGCTCCATCACTTAAGTCGGTTGAGGCGACTGACTATGACTTAATTTGGTAATTTCAAAAGTGAGCTAAGTTAAGCGTTCAACAAATTGATTCCTGTTTTTTCCGTCCTGACACCTAATATTCAAAGATAATCTTTTCAAGCCATCTGGACAAAACATAATCCACTTTTGTTTGATTTGACAGATCGATGAGCGAACATTACACAACAAGAGGTATACAAACTAATGAACATGCTCAAAGGCATGTTTTTTAATTTACTTGGAACAAAGCACAAAAATTTATAAGCCAGTCTAAAGTAATTTACTTCCACAGACCTCTGTATCTACAAGTTGGTAAACACCTTTATTATTATTCCTGATTTGTTTTACACTAGAGTTCAGAGGCATAAAAGACAAAGCTAGATGCTCACTGAAAGATGCAGTATCTGCTCCTACATTTTAGTCAGATTCATTCTTTCATCTGTGCTCTTCAGAACTTTTTTGTCCAATTATTCTCCTATAACTAGATGGCTTCTGTGGCCAAAGTACTCTTTGTAAAGTACATTAATCATATATAGAGAGTGGGCATCAGCCTTGAGATATAGAACCAAGGTTGCACCATTTTTGGTCATTAAAGACATGGCAGCTTCTTTAAGACATGACATAAACCCAAGGCTTTGCTATTTGCTGTCAGTAAAGAAGGACAGATTGGTGGTGAAGGAATGGCTGCAGCTGGCAACTCATTAATTTTGAGCTCAATAATTGCATTCTTCTTCCATACGGTCCATCGTCCTTCTAGATATATTCCCCTTCATACATTGCTCTCTTCTGTGAAAATGCTGCCAAATATTATAGGAGGAGGTTGCCTGATTGCACTGTCATTCTCTCTGTTAGACTTTCTGGGCTCAATTTTGAAATCTGGGATAGAGATGGGCAAGAAAGGAATTTATTAACATGTTGGATCACATGGACAAGCAAGCAGAGCAAGAAGTTTAAACAGTGCTGGCACTATGCCTAGTCTTCTAAGTTCAGCCACAAAAACAAACATGATGCCTCTGAACACAGCACTGCTTAATGATTTTCTTTTACAAAATGTGAATCTGCTGATTAAGTCTGTGACCATTCTTTACTTCATAAATTTTTAGTTCATTGTATATGACGCAATGATTTAAATGACCTCTCTGCCATGATTGTGTCCAAACTTATGTGTTTGACCCACTGTAACTTACCTCTGGCCCACTTTTTCTACAGAGACATGGGAGTAAGGTGATGGTTAACATAGGTCTAAGTTTCAATCTCATAGGAAGCCAGGAGGTGGATGGTGCACATGCTCTGACTGAGGAAGTGGCAAGCTCTCCATGATCTGGTGGCAGATCTGTAGCTCTGGCACTCAAAGGTGGGGATGGCTTCTGTCATCTCTCACATAGGAACTACAGTAGAGGATCCCCACTCACTTGGGGAGTCCCCACTCACTTAATCACCTGTGTTTGACAACTGAGACTTCCAGGAGGGGAGTAAAATGGTTTGGGGTGCTGCATCCTCTGTTTGCAGCTGATGACCTGCATCTCATTCTCTACACTGTTTAACAGCCAAGCAACGCGGTGTTGCCTAGGGTTTGGGTACAATGTGGTTCTGGGCTACAAAAAGTCGTTGAAAGTGCATACCAGCTGAAGTCATTGCAATATTGGTTAAAGGAAGTAACCCAAGACACCAACGAATATAGCATTTTATAACCACTGCAGAGGGAGCTGGACGACCTTTAGGAAAGAGATGCGTGGGCAATCTGCTCCCAGAGCTCTGAAAATAACTTCTGCTATTAAACTGAAATAACCAAAATATGGAGCAAAAATAGCTCAGATTTTTCTAGAGACATTTGCAAGGAGTTTATTTGTAGTTAAGTCTGTTATGACAGGTATCTATTTTTTGCTTATACCTAGAGGAAAAAGAGATGAGTGAATTTTTAGAATTGCAGAAATTAATAAAATTGTAAAATAAAGAAATTATTTCTCAAGTTCTGCCAAAAATATTTGTTCTTATAACTGCATTGTTAAAAAGCCATTGCCTTACACCCATGAGGCGGCAGAGTTACAGTGACTCCAGAAGTTTAATAAAGTTTGTAATAGACGTAGATGGGAGAGATATATGCATGTACAAACACAAGGCTAGTTTTATATGGGGGGGGAACTCTTTGAACAAAGGTGTCAGGATTATAATATGTCCACACAGACATGTATGCTGGCACAGACACATATACATGTCTCAACTGGTTCCACTAAACCAATACAGTCCTTCCTGTGCAAAATTAGCCCTCTCTATATTGCAGAGAGGTTTGGGGTGTTTAAGTCTGGAGCAAGTTCAGAGGAAAGGGATGTGTGAAGAAAACTTCAGCAAGAATATAAGGATTGTTTAACAATGCAAAGAGTTTGAAACAGCTTCTTAATATTAACTTTGGAACTGCTACCAAGATAGGTTTTAATGCAAAGGTGAGACATAAAATCCTATTGCTATAAAACATATGAATTTTAAATAGGGTGGAAAATTAACAGCTTATTGATTGTATAACAATACTAAAAGAAACAGTGACTTATCTCCTCTGAGACTGTATCATTGACCAAAGTTACTGCCTTGTAGATACAACACAACCCAGTATAAAAGATCTGTCCTCTCTGCCTGGTGTTTTATGGTAAGGCAACAGCCCCACAGTGAATTCCAACAGAGAATCACTTGACCTGGGCACACAGAAAGATATTTCCTTAAAAACTTCTGAAAAGAAGGGGCAGATAAACTGCCTCTATTATAATTGTACCCAGTATTCAGTGTGAATGACTGACCTCCCTGTAACCTGGGTATCTAAAGGTCTATAGGAGAGTTAAGTAACAGCTGTAACACAGAGGGTGGGTTGAGCCTTGTAGGAAGTAAAAGCAAACTTATAAAATTACATTTAATCACTATCAACTATTCTTCAGTGCATGACAAAATGCTCCTGGGTTACATCTAGTCAGGAAATCACATCATCATGTTATTCACAGGAGTCTAAAAACATGAATAACTCTCGTCAGTGATCCTAATTATTCCTACAGGAACGAAAGGTCAGTTACTAAGTAGAAAGCATTGATAAAAGAAGCATTACTTTCTGGCAAAACACACATTCAGCAGACAATGGAGAACTACTTACACTCCACTGTAATACTTTGGTATAAATAAAGACTTTTTTTGTAAGATTAATAATAGGAATCTTTCATTTCAATGATGAGTTTAATCCTGAAGTTTCTCGTAGCATTGTACATACTATTCTACTGGATTTAGAAATTATAGATCTAGTCCAATGACCTTCTGGGGAAATTTTCTTTTTTGCCGTGGTCACCAAATTAGTCCTTATTGCAGGAGTTAATAAATAAACTAGTGACATATCTGTCTCTCTGTAGAGGAAAGAGGAACTCCTCGTAAAGGCTCCTACAGCAGCATTATGTGGTAGCAGAGGATAAAAATTCTAAAAATTGTCTTGCATTGAAGCTATCAATGGTATATCTTTACAGCAGGCAAAACATTACTACAGCAGCTGGAATGTACCCCTGGCACCAGTCTTTATATAGAACGGACCACTGCGAATTCCAGTCGCAAACAGCAGTTGTCCTCGACAAGGAAACATCACATCCTCCTTAATACCATGTCAAAGCTTCAGCGGGCGTTAACTTGGGTTTGGGGACCAGTTCTTATCACAGTTAAGTAAGCAAGTGACATTTACTCCTGGACTGTTTCCCATAAGCAGATTTAGTGGTTGTGGCACTGAAATCCATAGCTGTTTTGCCATGCTGGTTTGTGAAATCAAGCCTGAGGTAATTTCATTGTTGTGGTTTTTGCCCCATGTGAATAGTAAAATTGGCTATTGAACACAGAGAACAGAAATGATTGTTGTAATACATTAACATGGAGTGTTCTGAATTATTTTATTTATTTATTTACTTTACTTACTGGAAATAGGTGATCCTTCTATAATCTTCTTCATATATGCAGCTTATGAAACAGATTGTAAGAAGCATGCAGGAGCCTCTGGCAAAATTTAGACATGTTCAGGAGAAAGTTAAGGAAAGTTCCAACTATACTGCTGAGACATCTCAGAAATAAAAACTTTTTGTAAGCTCATGTATCCTTAGGCACCTCTAAAAGTTTGCTGTGTTTCACTACTTAGGTACTTCAGGACATCTGAAACCCAAAAATCTGAAATAATTGGTTCTAAGTCCCTTTGACAGTTAAATAAACTGGTATGATCAGAGCATTCTCAATTTTCTGGGCTGTTTCAAGTAATTTTAAAATGTTGGTGAAACCACTGGTCTCCGAAATAAGACAAGTAGATTCTAAGACATGTCAGTGTGAAGGATTTTAGAAATATCAACCTTATCATCAAGGAGAAAACCCCAGTTACTGTAGTATGGTGTTTCTAAGTAAGTATCTCTGTCTTTCATGAGTCTTTCCTGCAGGCGGCAATGCAAGATTTGGGCATTCATCAATCTAGACACAACAAGTACCTGATCCTCTAATCTAGAAGTTGAGTTGCTCAGCTGGGAAAGTCATTGTCCTGCTCCCTTGCCTACCTTTACTTCACATCAATATTCTAAATACGGTGAGCACGTGATGATTTGGAACTGTGGAAATCAAGGTCTCGTAATGGAAAGCAGCTGGTTACGCAAACTATGAGGGCACACAAGAGGATTAGGTTCTCCCCAAATACACATCTACCTGCTCTTGTTTTTAAAGAAATTAAGTCTGATGGGTGTTCCTCTCACAGGGTCTTCCAGAAAAAACAGTCAGTAGGAGTATTGCTGATTTTAGGTTTTGCCACAACTGCCAAGACAAGTAATTTGAACACACTAATGCTGTTCAGTTCAGCTCAACAGGATAATCATACCATTGCTTGGTACTCTATTAAAATGGATATAGGAATCATTTAAAAAATTATATTTTTAGATCTTTTCTTCCATAGTAGTATCAAGAAAACAGTCATCCTGTGCTGCGCTTAAATAACACAAAATTCACTTGTATTTTGGAAAATCTTGTGATGTTCATGGCCACATATGCATGCATAGGAATCTCACAGAGAATACAACATCTAAACAGCATGAATGTTGATGATTCTTCCAAGAGCAGGATCTTGTGAAACCTAAATCCTTTCAGGATGACATTTTATTCCCTCACTGTGGGATGAGATAACCTGCAGTTTGAAGAGCTTTGTACGTGGATCAGGAAAGAGAGAAGCAGATCCCAGTAGGAATTTGTGATGAGTTGGCTGGGTGATCTAACCCCAGACCCTGAGTAACCTCACTCTCTCATCTAGCTTAAATTTTCATCTCATTGCTGATAACCCTGTAAGTGCTCTCCATTTCCAATTCCTTCTGTCTTTCTTTCTCACACCTCTTAGTAGCATTTCTTTTCATGTGTCTGAGCATCCTCCCATTTTCAACACAGAGAAAAATGTTTATTCCTCTCATATCATTCTCTATTTTAGCTAATATCTTTTATCTACACTAGTAAAACAGAAAATTCAGCTCTTTTCACAAATCCAAATCATTACCCACATTTCTTACTTTATCATAGTTTGTACCTTCGTTCTTTTGTGATAATGCAATTGTTTTTCAAAGCTGTAAGCCCTACCATGTCCCTTAACAATCATTACAACCTCTACTTGGTCCTCTAAAGACTGAAACTGATTCTCCAACTCTGCCCACAATTCCTTATTGCAGACAACTCCCTGGCTGCACATTTTAGCACACAGTCTTTAATGTGGTGCAGGCCATAACCCTATATAAATAAAATGAAATATAACCCTCCTATTAAATATCCAGTCAGGGGAAAATTATTTTAAAACATTGGCCATTAAAATAAGGATAAACTTTAGGATGGTTTAGAGATTTTCTCCTAATGGATATGCTGTTATCCCTCATTTCAAAACTTAAGACATTATATGGGAGGTATTGCTCATTGTTTTTAAAAGAAAAGGAAGTGCACTAGATATTGGAGAAAGTTTAAAATTAAATGAAAACTCCGGTTTCAGAAAGATCTTATAATCCAATTTACTGTAACCTTGTACAGCAATTGCAAAATAGATATTGACAGACCCAGACAGCTCAGCATTCTGCGCATCCTCCTGAGAAGGTTAGCACATAAAAGCTAAGGCAGTCTGGATGAGAGCTTCAGTGGGTATAAATCAGTGTCATGCATTGGGCCAATGGCAATCATGGCCATTTTTCCTCAGTATTACCCTTGTAGATGTGGTCTTTAGGTTTGTGATTGTTCTGAATTGGCAGACAAAAACAGTTATTGGGAGCACTAAATTGTCTGGTGGATTTAGGTTTCTCTGTAAAGAATGGGAGGGGGTTTTGCTCTCTGCAAGCTGAGAAACATTACTGCATTTTTAATTTATTTTTTTTTTCCCCATCTGTTGCAGTACTGAAAGCAGTTTGCCAGGGACTAGTTCTGGTGCTATGCAACCCCGTGAATTCAGAGACATCTAATAGATATTTGAGCGTTAGATGAAGTGGCTATGCAAGAGTGTGCCAAATTGCCACTTTCTACATTGAACAGCACCACACCACTGCTCCTGCATGAGAATGCCATGTTGCTGCTGGCTGTGACAGCTCAGATGAGGCCCTGATGAAATAGTTTCTACTTGTTGCTGAAAGCAGGTTGGCCCAGGAGGCCCTAAGAGAGCCAAGTTGCAAGTAACCGCTTGAACCATTGCTGGTCTGGGCAGTACTAACTTGCCATGACAGATGACAGTCTGCATCTGCTTTTGCTTTGAAACAACAGCACTGATTGAGCTAGGAACTCATCAAGAAATAAAATTTCCATCCAGAACATGCCTTTTGACATTCCCATGGAGACATGCAGAAGTTCAGAACTTCTAATGAATCTGAATTCACACAAACTCACTTCTGAGGGGCTGAAGGAGTTAGCAGTGAAGGACACACTTTTTCCTGAGCTTTCTATCTCCCATCGCAGCACTTTTTTGATACTGGACATTGCATATGACTATCATAATCAAAGTCATATTTATAAAAGAACGGTCCTGAAACAGGCAGTTCCTATGGGTCAGAATGGGTTATTGACCTTCAAGATGTTGGTTCTTAGCATCTTTGTTGCAGAATCTGAATGAGAAATCTGACTTTCTCTGAATGAGAAATCTGAAGGATCAAGAGAGGTGGGCCAAAAGAAAAGAAATGCAAAAGAAAAGAAAAGAAATGCAAATGCAAAACAATCTGGGACACTACAACCAGAAGAAAAAAAACAAGCTTGCTGGTCATGAGGACTGCAGCTGGAAGCCAGAGAGAACTAGGGAAGAGTTCTGTACATCTCTGTTTAAATCAGAATTCAGAATAATGCTTAACATAATCTCCTTTATTGCTTCAGTAAAAGTCTGGAATTTGTGTATACATGCTGAACATACATGGAAATAGGCAGGAAAAATAAGCATAAATTAATAATTACATGATGCAATATACATGACAACGTACTCAGAGGCTCATTAATAATGGAACATGTGCAAAAATAAACTATTGGAAAATCCAAATAAAACGAACCTGGAGTCATCTAGTAATGTAATATTAACTGATATGATTAAACAAACATGATGAAGTGATGAAGTAATAGTAAACACATGCATTCAACTACTGTGGAATTCAGGACTGGCCTCTCAGGCCCAGAAATCAGAATTTCACATCATTACCTTTTTAGGAGAAGCTTATGCCAAGTCACTGGTAAAATGTTTTCTTTAGTAAGTATCTAAATATTGTCCTGGAAGAGATGACAGTTGCAAATCACTGTTAAGAAATGTTTCCTCTCCTTTGTCAGTGATGCAAATCTACAGCTTTTTCTTATTAACTGTAAAAGCATTTGTCACTACCAGAAAAAATGAGACCAAACCTGTCTCAAAAATGTAAGTGGTTCATATGTATTAACTGTGAGATTGAAAAGAGCAAGAGAGAACACATAACCTAGACCTTAAAAGATAACTTTTACTATTTATACAGAAAATGGGCAAATCTGACCAAATATACTGTCTTTTGAAAAATTCACACAGGCATACACTGGGATACCTCCATAGTACATGTACATAGTACATACCTCAGCAAATTCGCTGATGATACCAAACTGGGAGGGGT
>BJBW01006886.1:0-37182 GCA_004320125.1 Scolopax mira
AGTACTTAAAACACAATGTGAAGAGAAATAAATAAAGCACAGTCTAGAAAAAGGCCTACGCCCTGCAAACAAGCAAAACAAAACTGTTGTCCACCACTTTATGCTAAATTAAATAAAACTTGTCTTAATGCCCAATAATTCTCCACCCTTCCTCAGCTGAAGGCTTAAGGTTAAGAAAGGATTTGTGACATGTTCACACTGTTATCAAAAGCAGATGATGTCTGAGGCCTCATAACTAGGTTGAAAGAGGAAAGGCTCCAACATTGTCCTGTGGGCTCCCTCCTTAAAAGAAGTGGGGGGTTTTCACGGGACAGAGTCCAGCCTTACAAAAGCATCATGACCTGGTAGACCAGATGTGCTGCCATTTTCCACTGCAGACAGGAACACCATAGGCTTGGTTAATTTTCTCATTAAACCCATCTATATCTGGAGGAAGTGAATGGAGCTGCACTGTGTTAATGAAAAACAGAATTAAAGACTTCAGTCTTTTTTCTATTTTAATTGCTTTGCATGCCCCAGAAATGTGTGGTGCTGCCCTTGCAAAGGAATTAAATAACAAATACTATTCCTTGATCTATGTCCATATTGGTGTAGCAGCCAGAGGGAGAAATGTTTGGCAAGTACAATGTTTGTTAAGTGGCAACTTCTAGCTCATGAAGGGTCAAACCCACAAAGTTCGAGATTAGAGCCTGCCTTTCCCTGGAGCTATGGTGAACAGATGTATTCAGTTCTGCATTCTGGTTTGGACCTGTCTCCATTGCAAACGAGTTGTTTTGCAGAGTTCACTGTCAGCAGGTTAGCAGAGAACACAACAGCAGGACTGGACTAAAGAAAAAGAGGTTTAGGTCAGCAGGGAAAAAAAAAAAGATCTTTAACTCTGTAAGAAGGTATAATACCTTGGGAACTAGAAATTATAGAGAACCACTTAACAGAAAGTGTACAGATCAGCTTAAATACAGACCACAATTTCTCCCACCCTAACATTCAGTTTAAACCCCCTGCCAAGGAGAATGTAGCACAGAAAGGAAATTGAGGGGGCTCAGCCTTTATGGCAGAGGTTTGTTTAAAACAAAATCGCAGTGGGAGGGGATCCATTAGTCCTGAGGTCTCCTGGCAGGAGACAGAATGCTCTGCAGTTACTTTTTGTTTGAGACTTGCTTAAGAAATTTATTTAACATGTTCTTAAAAAGTTTAAATAGTCATTATTAACACCCCCAGCCCAAGCTGACATTTGGCCCTTGAGCAGAGGCACAGCATGGGTGACTGGCTAAGAACGAGCAACCTGCAAAACAGAAAATTACCTTGTTGGGCTGGTGAGAGCAATGGCTGGAGTGAATTCAAGTCAGAGCTGGTGTTACCTCAGGTTTGCTCATAGTTCATCCCTAATGAAAGGATAAATGTAAAAAGCTTTCAATCAGTACTCTTTGATTCCTACCAGCATTTCTAAGCAGTTGCACAATAAGATCTAATTTTGTAAGGGAAGGAAAAGCAGGACGCAGCTCATGTTTGTACAGCTTGTTTAAAATGTGACACCTATTTACTGGTGCATTATTTCCTATTACTCCCAAAGGATGGGTTTAATATTTTCTTGGTGAGGAAATTTTCTGCATCGCAAACATAGATCATGGAAAAGTAATATTCCTTTGTGACAGCAATGAGGTGAAGTCATGAATAATTTAAGGGTTTTATGCTTTGGCCTCAACATCCCTTAGAAAGCAGAGTGTCTACTGCTTAGGCAAACAATTTGAAAATATGTTTATGGCTGTGGTTCTGGCAACTGAAGGAGGGAGAAGAGAGAGAGGAAGAGAAGGAAGGGGTAGAGGAAGTCACACCTTACTGCCTGCTGTGTCATTCTCACTGGAGGGTCTTGCTGGTCCTGGGGTCATTTCTCCAGGGCCTGCAGGAGGTCAGGAGGGTTCGTGTGGCAGAGGGGACCCTTGCTGTCTCTAAGCTGCCATGGAGAATGGTGGAGCTTTGAGATTTTTCCTGTTTGCTTAAAGTATACTTGGAAGGAGGGGATAATCTCTCAATCACAATTTCCAAAATTATGTTTTTTAGACTTGCTTCTCTGAACTAGTGTGAGCCCCACCTGAAACACTGTGAAAAGAGATTGTGGTTCTGGCCTGCCATTAAACACTGAGGAAAGAGTAACTTAAAGCTTTCTTCTATGTAAAGTTACAGAAACCAGTTGCTGACGTTTTCAAGGGGGACTACACATCCACATGTAAATGTGTTTGCCTTAGTCTGGGTCCAAATTATTGGTACTTTTCCTGCTAATAGTTAAAATAAGTTAAAAGATAGCTAGCTCTCCACCATTTTTTAGTAGAAGAATGCTTAGCATTCCTTGGTTAATCCTTATTTTACCGCTTCACTTATTAAATACATCTAACTAACAAGCTGACTTTTGAGAGAAAGCATTTTTACTTTAAGGAGTCCTTATAATTTTGGCCAGTGAAAAACATAACATACAAGCGAAAAATATAAAGAAACTAAATCCCCATATAAACACAGGGGTACGTATGGAACAGATGCCTGGAGAAGCCATGAGAACAGATTCCTGGTATGTCAAGTAAAGTATTTGAGTTATTTGTATTGATTTTTTTAGTAGGAGTTTTTGAAAATACCTACTGACCTCAGGCCAAAATGGAAACTCTTAAACAAGCGTATAAATGTAACATTTTGATGATATGTCATTTATGCCATATTTTGAAAAGCCGAAACAAAGATGCCCAAATAGAGCAATTATTTAGATTGCTGATTATGTATTTGACGTGATTGCAAAAGGTCACTTGTCTCTGGCTGAAGCAAATAGAGACCTGGGATGATCTCATCAGCTGTAAAGCACAGTGAGGTCAGGTCTAGTTCATCTTTGGAAGGAAGACTTCAGAAGTAGAAAACCTCTCGAGATGAATTAATGTGATGACTCCCTTTCATCTTAGTCATTACTGATCAATTGTTTTAGCATCCTATTGAGGGTACTGCACTGTGCTGGGTGGGAGCTGCTGCACAAACAAGCCACCAGCATTTTGGCCAGGTGCTTTGCTAACAGGCAGGGTGTTGGCACACTGGCCTGGTTCACCTGCAGCCACAATGATTGCAAGCACTCAGCCTCCATTAGTGCAAAAGGGGCAAGTGAATGTGATTTCTCTGCATCTGCTACTCATGGTGCCTCATCGTTGTGCACTATTTAACTACTACGGCCATGCTGGACTTGGGGATGGGTTCCCTTGAACATTTAGTCTGCAAACATGTTAATGATGCAGACACTGATTAAACAGGAGAGTTTATATCTAAAGATAACAGCTGTATCCCAGCATGGCAATTTCAGTTAGAGGGAATACATGGTGGGTGGCTGTTCTTTGCATGTGTATAGACTGGAAAAGGGTTCCTTGAGGGCAGTTAGGCTCATTGCATCTCACAAGGATGTGTATAGTGCTCTCTTGACAGGTGTCAAATGTTGTTGATGTAACACAACTCTTGCACATGTTGGCCAATGGGTCACTGTGGCTGGAGTGGACACTGCTTCCCAGGGAGAATGAATGGCTGTATCGAGCAGCTGCTCTGTGGTGTCCCAAGCTCCCAATGTCAATGTGCTCCTCACCTGAACAAGGCATTGTTTTCCATTCCCCTGAGTCAGGTCACCAAGTAAAAATCTCATTTTATTTGCAGACTTTTTGAGACCCTCCAGTCACTCTTCTGGTCTGTGTTCGGTCTGCTGAATCTCTACGTCACCAACGTGAAAGCCAGACATGAGTTCACAGAATTTGTTGGGGCCACTATGTTTGGGACCTACAACGTCATCTCCCTTGTTGTGTTGCTGAACATGCTCATAGCCATGATGAACAACTCCTACCAGCTCATTGCCGTAAGTTATCTCACTCTCTCTCTCTTTTTGCTTTTATTTTTCTCCATGTTTTTTTCTCATCTGTTTGGCTTCTAGTAAGTATGTATCTTTCGGGATGCTGGAGGCTGCTGCCCCCAGTTTTTGACAGCAGATAGCTGGAATTTCTACTCACTAGCCTGAATCATGCTTGCGGAGGAGGCTTTGCTCTGTTTGTAATTCTTCTTAGCTGGAAAAGGCTTATAGCTGTGATCTGCCCTTGTCTTCTGCAGAGTAACCTCACTGATCACCTTGTCATTAGCAGCTGATTTACTGCTGGGTAAGGGAGGGTATATAAAGGGAAGCCTTCCCACTGTTTCCTGATGTTTGGTTTTAACCTGAGGTGTGGGTGTTGTGGGTCCTTCCCCCCTCCTCCTCTCCTATTTCCTTGTTTAAAACCCTGTGTATCAGGAGCCCAGTCCTGTAATTTCTTATTCCATAGTCTTCCCACTGAAATTAGATCATTTCCATCCATAATACCAGCCAACCTCCTGGCAGCTGACTCTGTAGACCCTTAATCTCGGATTTCTGAGCAACCTCAGTGCAGGATGGATCTAAGCTGAGGCAGCTCAGGGCTGCCAGTTGGCTGTAGAGCCAGTTTCAAACTTAACTTTATCTTCATTTGAATGTTCAAAACTGGTCTCTCTACTGTAATCTTATTCTGCGTACCTAAAAAACAATCTGTACATTGATGATTAAATTTGTCAACAGATTGAAAGCTAAAGCAGCACAGCTCTGCATTTTAAGGCTCTTCAGGTAAACTACACAGAAACAGCATGGAAAAAAGCTAAATGTTGTGTGCACAGAACTGAAGGTAAACCAGTGGACTCTTACTTTCCAGTTCTGATGCCTGACATGATAGGTTTACAGATAGTGAGCTGATGAAGCGTTGCATCCTCTGTGAACAGAAACAGGAGTTAGGAAAGTCATTAGTGTCCTTAGTTGGTCACTCAGAAGTACGAGGCAGAGACCTCCTTCTTTGCTTTGGGTGTCTCTTGGATTTACTTTAGAAGACAAAGGACAAAAACAAAGAAAAGAACCAGTATCAGCTCTCCTACTATTTCCATTCTCAGCTTCCTGGACAAATCTCTGGGGAAGTGTATGGGTGAGCTCCTTTCCTGGAGCACAAAAGAGAATACTGAGTTGTCTGCTTGAATGGGCTCCACAACTGCTCTTCATCATCTGCTGATTCAAGTGGCTCCTAGATTTTGTTATCCAGTCGAACTGAGCACAGACCCAGGCAAATTGGTGATACTTTCCGACATCTGATCTTTATCACGTTAAAAAGTATGAGAAAAACTGGACCACTGACCTTCTAAATGAGCAGAAGAGCAGCTTATCACAAAGGCGTCATTGTTTCATCAGCCTGTTTCAAAGTTTTAAGTGCTTTCTCTTTGTGCAGTGCTACTCCTCACATTCCAGGGAGACTGGAATGAGGGGCAGAAAACAAAGATAGTCTCCTTGGCCATTTTCTCCCATTCTCCTTCCTTTATTGTCATCAAATAGGCTTGTCACTGACACAAAGCCCAAACTTAAGATTGGCATAAGAATAGCTGTATTTGCTATGCACTGGGATACAAACCACTCATCATTCTTCTCTCTGAATAATTGGAGTGATGCAGTGACACATGACAAACAATCCCACATGACTTAGAGAGACCCATCATAACAATTAACTGAAGTGAATGGTCCAGAGCAGAGTGTTGAATCGATGTATTTATATAGGGGGCAGTTGGGAACAGTGAGTTGCTCCATCAGAAAATAAGCTTGTGAGAGACCCGAGGGTGAAGAACTGAGATAACCAAAGCATAACACGCAATTCGGGGTGCAGTGTGAGCACCCCACTCAGAAGAATGACAGTGGAAATGGTACGGGATACTTTGTCACTTAAACTGTCATATTGCAATGGCTGCTGAGAGCAGTGACATTTGTTGGGAAGGCAAGAGACAGTCACTTCCAGCCTCTTCTCAGGCAGTACATGCAGCCTGTTTTTTGAAGCTAGTATTTCTGCATGTTCACAGCATTCTCCTAGGGACAAGTTTTCTTCATGTGTCTCCTGGGAGCAAATACCAATTAATCTCTTCCCCGAAGAAACCAACAATTAATAAATTGAGCTTTACAAGTGTGGGTCATTTTCTACCCCTTTCTGAATCACAGTAGGTTGGTTGCATTTCTTCCTCCTAGTATTTATATCACAATGAATGCACAAGTAATGACAGCATTCCAGGGAGGGAGGAGGGGAAAGGACCCAGAAGTCCTTGGAGTGGAGGTGGAGGTCTTCTTCTCAAATACATCAGTAGAAAATCTCGCGCCATGTGCAAGACTCTGCAGAGAAATAAAATGAGGTAGACAACAGGGATGAGAGATCATGCATCTCCGTTCATTTCCCTCCTGTGGTCTGGTCAGGACATCTTAATTAATTCCACTTGTTAATGAGCCAGTGGCACTGCTGCAACGCAAACAATCTTTCTCCCCTCCTTTCTTCCAGAGATGAATATAATAATGTACTTGTAGCAGTTATTCTTCAGGTTAGCTTTTCTCCCTCATCTCATACATACGTGAATTTCTGCTGTGAGGTTACAGAATCGAAGCTGCTCTTTCTTTGCTCTTCATTGGGTCTCCCCAGTATGGGGGTTAGGGCTTGGTAGTTAATTAAGCACTGCAGGCACACAGCATGAAACCACGGGGTATCTGCAAAAGACAGAGCAAGGCAAGCAAAGAGTAAAACCTCCACACAGCTTCGAGAGATTCCTGACTCACAGAAGGAAGAATTTTTCTGCTATAATTTTGTTGGTTTTTTTACTAAGCTATTTCAGACTTCAATAAATACATTTTTTCTAGGGATACCCTGAAGCAGTTTCAATCTTGACTTTTTTCACACAGCCCATTTTTCTCTTTTGCCAAACCATTGTCAGGAGCTGGTGATGAGACACTATGTTTCACCAGCAAAGCAGACAAAATTCAAATACACACCAGAATTTCCATAAGCTTTGTGCTGTTTCTGTATGTGAAGATGAGAATATTCTATACAAGCAGCACAGAATGCAACTGGATGGTATGCACTGCTGGGTCTCTCATCTCAAGTCCTTACGGGACGTGACAGAAATCACCTGATTAATAGAAGAGGAATATGTCATGATGACAAGAAGAAGGACAATCAAACTTATCTGAGTGTAGCCAGGTGGCTCCATCATTTTTGACTGGCAGAAAGTAACAGAGTAGGTAATGAGGGCGCTTTTAAGTGATAGGCTATTTCTCATAGGATTGCCACTTGGCTGCATCTGAAGTTGTACAGTCCTTTTTCCAGTTTTGTAATTTTTTCAAAACAATATGATAGGGGGTGTTACTGGGGGTTCTGGGGTGCAGGTGCATTTTGGTCTTTCTGGTGCCCTGGGGTGCAGGTACAATTTGCAGGGAATTAGCAATCTATGCTTATTTTCTGAAGCATGTTCCTTATATGATATTCTGGGAAGTCATGCAGGAATTAGTCACTGGAACTGTACCAACAGTTCTGACTCTGCAGCCACAGGACAATGGGAAGCAAGATCAATGGAAAAATGGCAGCTAAGACCCATCTGCAGGAGGAAAACCATAGGGCTGTGAACTCATAATCTGAGTTCCAGGTGAATTAGAGTGATTAAGTGGTGCACAACAGCACTGCAGCACTCGGTATCCCACTGACATCTGAAGGAGAGATGTAAGCACTCACAGCTTTCGAATCTTTTAGGAAAGTACAACAATGCCTAACACCTCAGGAACAACGTCACACCAAACTAGGTCTGAGAAAAATTACCTCTAACTACTGTGCATGAAGTGAAGGTTATAGCTTTGAAAGCTACAGCTTTGAGTGTGTCATTCATGTATGATGTTGGAATAATGACTTCATTATAGCAGTACGTACTAAGTTATGAAATTGTTTTGTGTATTGTGTTTTGTATCCTCCTGTCAGTTTATATGTCTGTTACTTCAAGCTAGTTCATCTCAGACAGCTGTTATTGCAAAAGACAGCTGCATGATTAATTTTTTTAAGTGCATCTCTGTGAGTAGTGTGTATGACCAAATTGAAGCACAGTTGCTGGTGTTCAGATTGGAGAAATTAGGGCATTGGACACCAAACTAGGAGTGCAGTTTCAAATGATGGAATGAAATAGAGTGCATTAACACATACTGCAGAGGACTAGAATAAAAATTATAAGTATTTTCCATAGCAAAACAAAAGCTGTATAGTAAACAGAAGCAGTTGGTATGTCCAGCTAAAAATAAGTGGTCACTTTCAGGAAATCTTAACTGTAAGTGTAGGGATGTTGTATGTGGAATTTTCTCCATTTTTGCAGAGTAGGGAGTTTAGGAATTAAAGCACAGAAGAATTAAAAGATTTTTCACCTCCTTATTATATTGTTTCCAAGATGACTTTGGATTACCACCAGGAAGTGGTATCAAACTTTTCTTGATCTACAATTAACAAGAATTTCTCTAGTTTTCTGCACCAACTGAACTCCCTCAGCATCATGGCAGTAATTGCTACCCAGTTTAATTCACAGCAGCAGCACAAATTCTCTTCCCCACTGTGATCTATGACCCTTAGGACTGTCAAAAAAATGTTGCACCTCCTCTGCTTGCATGACCTGCACAGTTGGTGGTTTTGCTAAGGAAGAATTTTACAAATCAATAAACTTAGTTCAAGATACTGGACATTCTGTACAGCCCCTGCATGTGTCAAGTTTTGGGGTGGCAGATTGTCCTGCTATGGACAATTTTGAGTCCAAAGCCTGGACTCAAATCTAAACTATTGTAAAGCATCAGGAAGTTCATCTCACAAGTGCCGTTTCAGGAGTGTTAATTTGAACTACTTAGGAGAAATTGAGATATGTTTGGTTTTTTAACTTTCTCATACAGCAGGAGAGTTATACTCTTGTTGCCAATGTGAGCTGGGATTCTCTTGAAGCTTTTTATGGTGTAGCAAAATATCTAGGCTCTAGTTATTTTTAGTCCAGGTTGGTTTTTTTTTAGTCTAGTTTAGGGTTAAATGGCTCTTTGGTTTGCTGGCTGAATGAAGTATCACTGTTTGCCCCCATTTTTTTGTCCCTCAGGGGCTCCAGCTGATCAACATGCACATCCTGCTGGTCACTGCCCATGTGCAGACCCTTGTTGTGGGTGTAGGTAGTAAGCTCAAGTCTTTTCTTCATTCTACTATGCAACTGTAATTACCCAAATCTCAATTACTGCGCTCCCAAAACTCATCTGCATCATCAGTAATAATTAATTGAAATCGTGAACTTACTTAGTGCCTGTTGTGACACTGAGACGGGCAGATTTCTGTTACTTTTTTCCCCATGGAGTGTGATTTATGTGAAGAAATGCTGGACCCTGCTCTCTAGTTCCCTCCTGGGGAGCTGTAGCACATCTTTAGAGGAGTGGGATTGATTCCCAAGGCTGGACACTCTCTCTGCAGTTTGTGACTGGATGCAGGGGACTTCCAGCAGATTTTTATTTGAAAGTGAAGGGAAATGAGTTGTGGCAGTGGTGTGCTGTGATGCTACCATACAGTGAACGGCCTGCGTGTGAAATTAGCCCTGCAGCCTTGCTCTAGACTGGCAGGCAGCTTAATTGCTTTTTGTTAGCAAGCTAAAGTATTAATTTGAAGGTGTAGAACTGTTTGTCTTTTTGCTGGCTTTGGCCTAATTACATATAACCCATGGACTTGAATCAAGTTGTTAATATTCATCTGGTGTTTGCAGAGCCTCTAAATGGAAGTACTCGATGTGCTCTGACTTCACATGCTGCATCTTTCTTCTGTTGTTAGACTAGACTAGGCAAAGTAATTCTTCTTCCTAGGGCCCAATCGTGCAAACCCCTGCTCGTATGAGTAATATGGGAGGGATCACAGGGTTAATCCTTTCTATTGTTTTTAATCTTTGAAAATCCAGATATTTATCTGACCCTGCCTACCACCCTAGCCAAACCAATCTGGGGCTTATTCAGAGGAGCAGAAATGTTACATGTAAGTAAAAACCAAGATGAGCTCGCAATCTGCAGGTGACCCCTGGCTGATTTAAGAAATTACAGGGAATTTGCTGGCATCTATATGGGTGGGTTCTGTTTTCTTTTGGTGTAGTTAACACACCAGTTCCCCACATGACAGGTCAATAATTCCCTGCCCATTACGTGTGAAGCAGCGCAGCAAGGTTTGCTCTTGCTACAAGATAGAAGTTGATGTATCCAGATGGAACCACATAGGTTGCAGCCCCCTGCATTATCCCATCTCTTATTTAGGCCTGACAAGCTCGATTAGCATTATCTTGTGCTTCTGCATCGAGGGGACTTTTGTTAAAAAGGCAGAAGAAAAGGCAGATAAAGGAAAAATATTACTGAGGAAAAAGCGGTGAAAACTAAAAAGGATTTATCTGGGATGAGCTTTCACCCAGTAGTGCTCAATGGGAACAGCTATATTAAGAATCCTCTGAAACGTGACTTTTTAGATGCCAGTGCTTCACAGATTTCCTTTTCAGCATGCTGAAACCTAGCAAATAAGAAGTTGATGCTGATTATAAAGGTGAAACAGGATACCTGCGACTCCATCCAATTAAATGGGAAGATGTCTAATAATCTGGATGCTGTGCTGCAGCTCCTCACCTGCAATTCTGTTCTCTGGTCTGGTCCCCTGCAGCTCCTTGGCTGCAGACCCTGCTCTCAGCATCTGGGAAGGAAAGAGGGGCCTCGTCTCCTGAATCACTGCTATCTGCACAGCTCAAGATTCAATTTGAGACTTGAGCAATCTCATACATTTATAAAGGTTCCCTTTCTTTTGGCTTAAGGATATATTTAAGTGATCGGGGTGTTTAGCTAGGATTTTTCATTTTTGAGTAATTTTTCAAGTTTTGGCAGCAAAGATCATGCATTTAAGTGACTGTGCAAACAGGCTGACTTCCAGAGGTGTCAGGCACTTGCTTCTCCTGCTGGTGCTATGACCTTTACAGACTCAGTAAAAGACAGTTCAGCTCCACTCCTTCACTGAGGAAATGCAATCTATGACCAGTGATAAAAGAGCAAAATGCTAAAGTCTCTGAATACTTGTACGTGGTTTTGTTGCTTAACTATGGAAGTGTGGGAATGATGATTTTATTTTTTTGGTTACTTCAGGAAAGGAGTATGTAAGGGGTATGTATATATGTGCATGAAAAGGTTGTAAACCCAAGGTGATACAGCAAGGCTTTGATACAGGGAAGTTCCAGCAACACTTGAAACCAGCTCCCAGGCCTAGATGAGTAATGCATTTGCTGTGTGACTACACTTCTGCTCAGCTCCATGTGACCAGATGTTCTGGTAAACCTTTCTGTAGCTGTCCTGGTTTGAAGTAAAACCGAACCAATTTTGTGGTCTGGAATTTTACATTTTAGCTAGGCCTCCTCTAACTCTCTGAAATTAACGGCATATTGTGGAGAAAACTGCTTGTTCTCAGGATGGCCAATGTTTGTGCTAAATGCCAAGGGATGGTGAGCAGAGAGGCCCTTGCTTATACTTATTGCTGTAACAACCAAGGGCAGACAATTTTTGTTATTTGCCCCGTAGAGGGTCGGAAATGGAAAAGCGTAGAGGGGTCCCACCTGTGGGAGGAACAGACAGGAGAGGTGACCCAAACCTGACCAACTGGGGTGTTCCATCCATCTGCCCCATGCTCAGTGTAGAAGCTGAGGGATCAAAGGGTCAACTCTCTTCCTGCGATGGCTGATGTCCAAAGAGAACCTTGTCTGTTCATCTGCCTCTGATCCCGATCCGTGTGTTCCCGACTCCAGAGGTGGAACCCAGTTCCCATCCATTGCTGAGTCCAGTCTGGGACTTCCCCAGTGCCTGCTGGTGACGGGACTGTCATCCTGGGAGCTTGATATGGTTTTGCATATATTGTATCTATTTCTTCTTTTTTTTTTTTTTAATTTTAATATTAATTCTTTAAAGTAGTTTAGTTCATTCTAAACTTTTGAATTTCCTTATCTCTTCCTCTCCTCTCTTTTGGTGGGAGGTGGGGGGAGAAGGGCCATCTGTCAGTCTGGTTGCAGTGATTTCAGCTGAAACCACAACAGTAGCACAGGAGTCAGTGGCAAAGACCATTAAATGTGCTTCGTGATTATTCATAATCGGAGCTCAGATCTGAAAGTTACAAATGGCTCTAAATAACATTAAAGAAACTGTTAGGCCTTTAAATACCTTTGCAACAGCCGACATCATATTTCCCAGCTGAAATCACATCCTTTTAATGGCACAGACTAGATCCTGGGATCTGACATTCACATGTGGAATCCACAAACTGGAATTTTTATTCTTGGGACAAATTTCTCTTGGGAAAAAAAAAGGCGGGGGGGGGAGGAACAAGAAATAACTAAAAAGGGGTACAGAGAAGTACCTGATTTTCCTTTTTATTTGGCTCCCACCATTTCAGCAATAAATTTCAAGACATTTCTTCTTCCTTGTGAGAGTCAAATCTCAGCCTGGCCAGCTATGCAGAAAAAAAACCCAAGAAAGATAATATTCTGTAAAAAAAAGTGCAGGTGAAGTTCTTTTTTTTTCTTCCTTTTTTTTTCCCCCATGGTACTAAGAGAGTCATCAACACTCAGCACTTCGGGTTAGACATACCTTCTCAGCCCAGCATTTCTCTATGGGCTTGTGTGAATTACTTGATTTTGACCTGGCTGGAGGTAGTTAACATTATCAGCACAGATGCACCTTTATCTCTCTGACTTTAGGCATCAAAAGAGGCTCTTATCAGGCAGTGATAAAGAAGAGAGAATGGATGGCAGGAAGAACAAAGCCTCAGTGATATCTTTCTCATTGTTTCTTCCTGCTGAGGCTTTTTTAGAGAAGTATTTGTCTGTCTGACCTCTACTACTGAACTGATTTATTATTAAAATAAAAGCTGAACTTTGCTGGAATATGAGTGAAGAAAAAAAGGTGCTAGTTCAAATAATTTAACTGTGCTAAAACCAGCACAACTCACATTTCTCTGTTTTCTCAAATACAATATTCCCTGGCCTTCTCATTAACTCTCGTTGTTGCCATCAAAATATGCTGATGGAAGATGAAAGGTAATTGATATACATATAACCTGAATACACTGTGGAATGTAGTGTATTGCAAGCTATAATAAAAATCTTAATTATGAATATATTCTGCACATGGAAGATATAAATATCAGAGATGCTAAAGCATGCATTTTCTGAGTAGAAACAAACTGATTCCCCAGAGCTGGGAAAATCAGCCAATGTGCAGTATGGAGGTCCATTCTGGGAAAGCGATGGTCAGTGCAGCAGCTCATCTACTAGCTCTGCTGTGGTGTCCCTCAGGAGCAAATGCCCATGCTCTTCACTTGACCTTGTGTGTTTGGTAGCCATTGGTAGTTTTCCTACCTTGCTTCCATAATTTCCAAGCCTGGCTGTGTATCCTTCATTTCAGTGGCCAGTCCTGCCCAAACCATGACACTGCACTCCTTTATCTACCTTGCTATAAAATGCAGTCACCATGTTATATGTCTTGCTGGCACTGAACTGGCCATTCCCTTGATCTGTTTGAAGTGATGACCTCAGACACTGCAAAATGAAGGAAGCTTTTCCTAACTTCCTCTGTTACGGCGTGTTCTTTTATGGGCTCTACCATGACTGGGATCTCCATCCAGCTTTCAGGTTTTTAAGGCTTGCAATCCTATTGATGGCTTATCTGAAATGTCTGCTATGTCAAAATTTAGATTTTTAGGGGTTTCTCCCTTTTTTTCTCCCTGTTCTGTTTGATTTCCTCACCTTGTTGCCTTTTGCCTTTTGCCAGATAGGGATGGCTCTTTTCTGAAATCAAGTCTTTACCCATATCATGGCACAAGTATTTGATTTTCTTGCATCCCAGTGCTGGTATTTATTTATGAGTATTTCTTCAGGACCTGCCTATGCTTGAATGTCCTTTTCCTTTCTAGTGCTGGGACCAAAAAAGCCCTGGATCCCTGTCTGAGCTGCTGTCTCCCTCCCCACGCTCGGCCTTTGCCCGTTTGCCCGCCTCGTGTGCTCTTGCCTGGGGTTTGCTTTGCAGCTCTCCTGGAGGTCTCCCCTCACATTGTGGCGCTTTGCGGGTGCTGGTTTGCATCTGCCATGGGCTTTGTTCTCCCAAAATCTCCTCTTCACAGCCCGGCGTGGCTGGCACGGGGCCACCGCAGCTTCCCCGGTGCGAACGGCTGGCTGCTGCTCAGGGTTCCCCTCGCGTTACCAGTGCAGAGGGTGATTTTGTGCTAGCCAATACTTTCATCTCCTCTCTCTCATTCCCTAACTGTTCTAATTGCTTTTTCTAATGCTAGATTGTCCTCCTTTAGTATTTTTTCTTGTATTATTTTTGAGTGTGATCCTATTAAGTTCTTATCTTTCGGTACGTCATCCCCAGCTTCGAAAGCAAAGTCATTTGTTGTCAGCTGCAGCTGAATTACCTACACATTAATTGCCTTTGTAGGTCTCTAGGTTTTTTTTCTCACAGACTTTTTTTCCTTTCTATGACATACTTTTCTTTGAAAAATAGTAAGCATCATTTACCTCGAATTGATTGCTTTGATTTTTGCTGCTTGCTTCTCTGAGCTCGACATTAAACCCTCGAGCTCTGCTGCAGTTATTTCCAGTTTGCCCAACACGTATTACAATATTAACAGCTTTGAAACTGCACAAGAGTTTTCTGTGTTGGCTTCTGTAAAGATTAACTTTCTCCTGACCCTCCTTCTGCAGTGCTTGCTGTTCAGGTCACACAAGGGTATGTTTCTTGTGCTAGCCTGCTTGAAGGCCATTGCTGATCTATTTTCTGTGTTGTTTCCCTGCTTTGGCTTTAGCAAAGAGCAATAAAGGGCCATATGAGATAGAAATATACGAAACAAAGTTTCATGACTTGTACACTTCTCAGCTTAGCTAATTACACAGCGAAAAAGCACCTTTGAAGTTTCTGTGCCTTTCAGGCAACAAGCCTCCCTTACTCAATAGGCTGCAAATAAGATGTGTCAGTGAGCACCTTGCAAAGGTGAACTCTGCGTCTGCCTGCCCTTCCTAGAGCAAAGTACCACAGCTCAGGCACTTCCTAATTTCGTGGGGCTGTTGCTGGCACCTTCTGGGACAGCAGCAGAGAGCAGTTCTGCTACTCCTGATGCAGAAATCACACTGGGTTCTGCCACGTTCCCAGCTCAACGCGAAAGCTTCCTGTTCCTCCTTCTGAGGAGGCACTCTGTCACAGCTAGCCAGCCTGGTCCCCAGGGCACTGTCACAGCCATCCATATCTGCCTCTGACAGGCAGCAGCCTGATTTCCAGCTTAGCCTGCTGACTGTTGTATAATAAAACACAAGGCACGCACAGCCCTTTTTGTGCTGGCTAGAAAGAAACTACCTATCTATCTTTTTATGTTATTCTTCCCAAATGGGTGTGGGGAGGATTTGCATCCCAAGAACGCACCTAAGGAAGGGGCAGAAGCCCTTGTGCACCTCTGTGTGGCACAGAGGAGCTTAAGTAGCTGATTATCTCGTGATTGTTTTACAGTGGAAAAGTTTGGAGACCCCAGAGTGCCTGGCTGCTGATGGTACCATCGTCTCAGAGATACGTTTCAGCTGAGTGTGTGTGGCTCTGCTCCAGCCTGACCCATCCCTAACCACAGCGTGCAGGGAGCTGCCACAATCCATGTCAGCCTCTTGTCCCTGAGCTAACGTAAACTCAGGAGTATCCCAGTGCTTTCAGGGATGCTGATTCAAGAGTCATGAGATGGGGCTCCCATGCCCCTGTTTGCCACAGGTTTCCCACAGGACAGCCCTGTGCTTCCTGTCTGCTAAGTTAAAAGTAACAGCATCTTCCTCCATCAGTTTTCCAGCCACAAGGGAGCTGAGATAATACTGAACACATGAAGAGGCTGAGGAGCTTGGAGGCTGCAGCAGAGGTAGTGTCTCTCATAGAGAGAACTGAAACAGTCTTCCATTTCTGGGGTCCTGATGGCTGGTCAGGACCAGCTGAGAAGCTGGCTGTTATTTGGCAAAGTATGATCTAAACCATACGGCCCAGCAAGGAGATGGTGATGGAAATCTTTATAGAAAACATTTCACAAAATGTAAACAACAGATTTTCTGCATAGAGATAAAGATGGAGATTAATGCTTGAATTATCCTGGCTAATTAGTGTAGCAGGTAATTATTTAAAATCTGGCACATCTGTGAATACATCACTTTGACTGAATTAGAAATTCCTCACAACTGCTACAGTAAGTTGGTTTCAGTGATCCCACAGGGAAATCTTTATAGGAGATTAAGTCTCACTTCAAATGGCAGAGATTTGCAAGAGGATTGTGTGGCCAATATGACACATTCGCATTGTGATAGTAAGTGATACAGGGTTTTTTTTCTCACAGAGAAGCTGAGTGGAGTGCTGGTTTCTTTGAGTTCATGTGTTCTTTGAGCTCGAGGGCTCAGCCTTCTTAAGAAGTGGAGTGTTTTATAACTGAATGATGAGCAGTGCTTGAAAGAAAATGGTGGCAAGAACAAGGGCAAGAGCAACAGAAGCTCAAAAAGAGGACAGTGAAATCTAAACTTGGATTTAAATTCTTAAAGCAACAAGGTCACACTAGAAAAGCTACTGGGTATGTTTCTATAGCTTGTTGTAAATGTTGCTAAAAGTTGTCATCTAAGAACATTGTATAAAACACCACAGGTTTATGAGGATCCTGTGGTGGCTCCTCTGAGGGTCTTCTGGAAGCTCCTCACCACAGTGGAGGGCTGTGGGGCACATCTGGCACTGCTGAGCTCTCCTTGGTGTGTGCCCTCTGCCCGTGCTCCCTCCCGTCCTCTCTCCCAGGAGCCTCCCAGGGTTATGTCCGTGCCAGCTCTCCAACACACCATCTCCTGGGACCCACCTCTGTAAGTCAGCGGTGGCACTGAACCCTCCAGCAGCAGGCCTGGGCTTGTCCATCTCTGTGTGGCCTTCCTGGGGTGTGTGGTGGCCAGGGGCAGGCTGAGTGAGGGAAGGGCTCCTCAGGTTGGACTCTCGCCGTACTGGCTTGCTTTGGTTATTCACCTACATGGAAACTTTGCAACAGCTTTGATGCAAAGCAGGCTCAGACTTGAGCAGCTCTCAAAAATGTAAATTTTGCCCAGTGGCCTGCAGTCTCTGGGGAAATACACCAAAACCATGCAGTGTGTCTGGTGGCCCACTGGGCCACGTTCAGAGGCAATGCAATGGCTGATGTACTGGCTGTAGCTCATGAGTGCTTGAGGAGTGAACTGGGTATGGAAGGATTGCTGAAGCGTGGTACCCCTGGTGGTACCCGGGCACAAGGAGGGGAGCTGGGGAAGCTGTAGTTTACAGCTTACAGCACTAAAGAGAGCTCTAAGCAAGAAAATGGCGGTTTCCTGGCACACAAAGACGTTCTCAGTAAAATTGAAATATCTCTTTCCAATATTTGCAACACAAAACTGCTGCCAGGAGCTCTCATCTGATTTGCTCAGGTTCTCAAAACATCAAGGTGAATAATTGAGACAGTCTGAGTTTGTAAACCCTTGGGGAATTCAGAGCAATAGAAAAGAGAAAGAAAAGATACTTTAAGCTTTGTACAGAAGGTCTGTCTTTTAAGAGAGGTTACATTGTACTTATTGGCTGAGACAGAGCAGGAAGAAATAGAGGTGGGGCTGGAGGCAGCATCCACCAGCCTCACCCACAGACCCCTTTACATCAACAGGGATTTGTTCAGACCAACCACAAAACTTCCCCAAGGAGAAACCACTGTTACGTTTCACAGCCGTGCCCTGCACCTGCATTCAGCCCCTAATCACGCCCCTGCAGTCCCCTTCAGTTATTTTTAAATGAAAGAACAAAAAGAAAACACTCTGTGCAGAAAAACTCTTTTGGCCCTTTTCTTCCTTCCTTTCCCAGAAACTAAAGTGCAACCCCCAAGCTATAGATTTGCCTTATCCTCCTCTACAAACAACATCCAACATCCACTGCTAAATCACCTCTGCCCAGGGTATAATGGCCCTTTTTTATAAATGTGCTGAAAGAAATTGCTGCCGAGTCACCACACCTGATCCCACCTCACTGGACCTTTGGCAGACCTTTGTAGAAGGGAAGGGTGTGTTTATAACCTCCTCCAAACTACCTTCTCCCTTCTGACTCCTCAACAGGATATTTACACCTACTTCTGTATTGACAAAGAACTTAAAATACACACATCTCTATCCAAAACCAACAGTCTTTGCACTCTCTTCAGCTACTGCCTTACCCTTAACTCCCCAGCTGGCCCACACAGGGCTATCAGTGTTGCCAGGTGGCTGTAGCTCCTGCACACCCTGAGGAAAGCTTTCTTCCAGCAGGACTGAATAACCCAGCGCTGGTCTCGTGCAGCTCTTCTCCTACAAAAATGCTTTAGATGCTTGAACCTGCAATGCCTCTCTTGTTTGCAGCCTTTCGAGATGGTGCCACCACTGGGGTTTCTCTGGTACTGAGCATGTCCAGGTAGAGCGTAGGGAGGTGAAGCTTAGGTTCCTTCTCTACCAAGTAAGATCTGATCTCCTGCCTTCCCCGTGGGCAGCGCACCCTCCCCAGCACCCCATTGCCTCACCTGGGGTGTGATGCCAATCATTCGTTGTCCTTCTGGAGGGTCTTTCAACTGAAGTTGCCCAGACTAGGAAACATTAATGGAATCACAGAATCATGGAATTGTCAGAGTTGGAAGGGACCTCTGGAGATGATCTAGTCCAACTTCCCTGCTCAAGTAGGAACCCCTAGAGCACATCACTCAGGACTGCAGCCAGGCAGGTCTTGAAGATCTCCAGAGAAGGGGACTCCACGACCTCCCTGGGCAGCCTTTTCCAGGGCTCTTTCACCCTCACCATAAAGAAGTTTTTCCTTATATTTGAATGGAACTTCCCACGTTCCAGCTTGAGCCCATTGCCCTTGTCCTATTGCTGGAAACCACTGAAAACACTCCGGTTCCAACATCCTTCAACCCACCTTTTAGATACTTATAGACCTAAATAAGGTCTCCCCTCAGCCTTTGCTTGTCCAGGCTAAGGAGTCCCAGCTCCTTGAGCCTTTCCTTGTAAGAGAGGTGCTCCAATCCCTTTATCATCTTCGTTGCCCTACACTGGACTCTCTCCAGTAGTTCCCTGTCCCTCTTGAACTGGGGAGCCCAGAACTGGATGGATGCAGTATTCCAGTTGTGGCCTCACCAGTGCAGAGTAGAGGGGGAGAATGACCTCTCTTGTCATACAGGCCACACTCTTTCCTATGCAGCCCAGGATCCCATTGGCCCTCTTGGCAACAAGGGCACATTGATGGCTCATGCAAAGTGTGCTACCCACCAGGACTCCCAGATCCTTCTCCTCAGTAGTGCTTCCCAGAAGAGCACTACTTCTTCAGGTGGAGAGATGAGTATGAGTGAGCCTCTAGAACTCAGCAGGGACCAACCAGCCCTGCCTTTGGAAGAGGCCAGGACAGCTTTGCCTTTAACTCTGAGCAGTTCTTAGGCAGAAGTTGTCCTGTGGGCCAGATTGTGGAGCTCTGAGCACTAACCCAGAGTCTGGGAAGGAGGAACAGCAACTGCGTAGCACTGGCTAGTCCTCTCCTCTAGCTCTGCTGAGCTTGCTGCAGCCTGCAGGTAAGACAAATAAAGAAAAATGAGCAGGGTTTTTTATTTAGTTATTTATTTATTTTTGGTGGCAGTTATTTCTGCTGCTGTGAACTTTATTTTTAACTTCCCAGAACTTCATTTCCACCAGCATCAGCTTCTAACGCTTCATTGTGATGCTGCAGTTCCCTGCTTATGGGATCTGATAATGTGTGAGGCAAAAAGGGGCTGCTTTCTCTGAGTCTACCTACGGCTTGAAAACAGCCCTTTGGTGAGCTGGCAGGGGATATCGCTGTGTTCTGGGCTGATTCAGTCCCTTTCCAGAAACTAAAGTGCCACTGGGCCACTGAGGCAGTTATTTCAAATGGAGAGCTGCACATCATAACTTGAATATTCTACTGAAATGGAGTTCAGCTGCACCTCACTGTCAAACTCTGAGCATATATTACCCATGGCAGAGCACTGGAGCATACACTACACAGTGTAGTAATTTTTGGGGCATGTTTTTGGGCATGTTTTTTGGGCATGAATGTGCAGCCATATTTTATTAAACTCCCTGTACTGCGTGTTTCTGAGAGCTGCTGCCCTGCAGCCCCACATCCCTCACTCAGAGAGAGCTGCTTGTTCCAACCTGGTTGAAATCTCCTCAGGAACTTAAAATCTCATGTTGTCTTCTTCTCCTACCTTGCACTGCTACTTAGCTTAGATAATCAGAGCTTTGGTTTAATCTCATGTCATATATTGTTAATGTAAATGGTGAACAGCTAAAATCTCATAACTGTCAGTTTAGCACTATATTCTACAATGATAACAATACACTATTTACAAATACAAATTTACCATTTAAATTCAGGGTACTATTGTAAGCTGTGTTCAGCACCGCTTGGCTTCAAACTATTTCCTTCCTTTTCTGTCTAACGTCAGAATTTCTGCAGAACATACAAATCAGTCACATTTTTTAACTTTAAAACTAGCAAGAACTGCAAGAAATCTGTTTCGAATAGCTACAGTATCCCTCTGAACCCAGGATTTAGGTAGATATCTCTGCCCTGACATTGAAGGGAATATGCAATTTGTTACTGGGCAGAACAGCCCATGGACTCCCTGGACTGGAGCACAAACAGCTCGATTTGGGGATCCCTGTTTTGCAGCGTGGGGTCAGTGTCTCACTTAGACTCAGCATTTCTTTCCTGGTGACTGTATAGAACGTGTGCCATCTGTGCAACTGAAAAAGGATGCTTTATGGGATGAAAAACACTAGAGCACAGCAAGGTAGCATGGTAATAATATAAATGAAAAAAAAAAAGACAAAACAAAACCCAAAAATCTTTCCCATTTTGCATAAGAATAATGCAGAGGCAAGATTTGAAATACAGCATGTATAAAATGTGCCACTTCCTTGCAAGAACTGAATTAATGGAAGCTAAAAAACCAAACAGATCAAAAAACACCATGAAGGACGTTTTCCCAGGGAAGAATGTGAGAATTCATTGGATTTAGACATGAGAAACAATGGTTGATGATAATAAAAGTGCTAGCAAAAAAATGTGTTTTCTTGCTCCTTCTATTGGTGAACTAATAAGTGTAACCTCTAAAGGACGAAGTCTGGCTTTAGCATGTGAAATTACTTTTGCCAAATGTGGCTATCATCTCATTTCTCAGTGGTTGGTATTTTACACTCTAGCTACATTTCACACTGCATTTTTTAAGTGCACCCCCAGTGAGGGAGGTGGAAGAAACGACGCTGCTTTGCCTGCAGCTGGAGAAATCCTTTATTGCTGACACGTCACCTCCTCAGCCTGCCTGAAGCTGCTGATCATTTCTTTCCTTCTCTCATAGGACCACGCAGATATTGAGTGGAAGTTTGCACGGACGAAGCTCTGGATGAGTTACTTTGATGAAGGTGCCACTCTGCCCCCTCCTTTTAACATTGTTCCAAGTCCCAAGTCGGTCTGGTACCTCTGCAAATGGATTCACAATCAGCTGTGCCCGGGCAGCGACTCTGACAATGAACAGAAGAGGCATGAAAACCTCAAAACGTTCACAGTAAGGAGTTGCATGTGTTTATACTTCATTTTTTGAGGGCGCTAGTGCACGTTCAGGACCACTGCTCTGCTGGTGCAGAAGGTTGCTGGATCATCACATGCTAAGAGCCACCAGCAGCTCTAAAGACAAGCTGAAACAGGTGACATAGCTGTGCCTTTTCTCTTTCCAGGAACGGCACGCTGACAACCTGATTCAGAATCAACATTACCAGGTAAACTCTTCAGCTCATAAAGTTTTCGCTTGCTGTTTCTTCTTCCTGCTCATTTTCTAATGCCACGATTCTTGCTCACTCCTAGAATATACTTTGGTAAGTGTAGGTCCTCTTAAGATGATTTTGCTTATCATGGATTAGAACATGATTAAAGCAATGAGATGGTTTGGTAAATCCCTCCTAGCTTTTCACCCCTCTGAAGCAGTGGAAAACTTGCCAAGTACCAGTCTGGCTGCTGAAGTCAAAGTGACATCCCCATTGCCATCAGAGCTCATACCATCCTGATTAAAACTGTTTCTGTAGCATTTGTACTTTTGAATCATTTCTCTCCTACTCTTTTTTTGTAAACCATCCCAAACCAATCCCACTCAAACAGTGGTTGGGGTTTTCTCTTATTTTGGACACCTCAGGAAGGAGGAATGGTTCCTTTGCTGAATTTTGCTTGTTTTGTTTATTGTCAGCTTGTCTGTCATCAAGTCCTCATTGTAAGTAAACCTACAAAAGGATGAAACTGCAGCTTCAGAACTGGAACTCGGTGTGATGTATCATGCCAGCAAGCTGGAAGGAAAAGAAATTCTCCAGAATGTGAGGTGGTAGGTTAGGCCCTACTGTCAAAAGCCATTAGTCATTTGTCTTACTTAAGACATCTCCTGCTTTTTGAAGAGTTTTTATCTGAAGTTGATTTTTAACCTAATTAGTCACCTTTAACAACAGACATTAACAACAAATTGGGTACTTTCTGGCTTCACAGCACAGCTCACGGGTCTTAAAACATTTCCCAGTAAAACTTTGGTGCGGAGACAATCTTCATGCTTGGTGCTACTCAGCTTTGTTATCCCTGTGTATGAAATGGAGGGAAATGAAGGGAAGGTTTGGGTAGTCTCTTCTGTGTATAGAGATCAACCTCTGTCTGTGTTTGCTGGCACAGATAAACGTACAAGCTCAAAGTTTGCTTATGTAAAGCCAGCAAGAACACAGGGCAAAATGGTTCTCATCCGACCAAAATTTATATTGTAACACACAGTCCAGGTAATGCAGAGGAGCAAGAGCCCTTGGAGAAGTCACCAAGGGTGGGATTCAGTCCTTCCAGCACTGTCCACAGACACTGCAGCAGCCTTGAAAGGAGTTTCTAACCTGCCACTAGGGAGTGCCCAGGCTGCTGGCAGGTCTGGTTTAATGTGAATGTGGATTGCCCCACAGGGTCCCGGCTGTTCTTCACGTTATTTGTTGTCAACATACCCTCCTTGGCTTTCAAATGCTTGATAAATAATCTTCAAATGGCAATCTTAGCCTTTCAGGACACACAGCGTATACAGGAGACTGGTAATCTTAAAAACTTTCAGCAGTTGAGATTAAATGGTTTGAGGACATTTATGAACATCAAGCATTTTTTTCTCAACAACTTTTACATATATAAAACAAATGCAAAATACCTGCTCATGGTAGCTGACAACTGAGCATTCAAGATGGAAGGTATCTAACCCTTTCCAAAGGCTTGTTCTGTTTAAAAGAAAGTGTTCTGTTTCTAATGGTAAGTGATTTTCTTTCTGACAGCAGAGTCAAGCCAGCCTTTGAATCACTCGTATTGTTTCCCATCCTGGAGGGGTTCAAGGCCAGGCTGGATGGGGCTTGGAGCAACCTGCTCCAGTGGGAGGTGTCCCTGCCCAGGCCAGGGGGGTTGGAACTCAATGATCTTTAAGGTCCCTTCCAACCCAATCCATTCTATGATTCTATTCCAGGAAGTCATAAGAAATCTTGTGAAAAGATACGTTGCAGCAATGATAAGGACTTCCAAAACCAACGAAGGCTTAACTGAAGAAAATTTCAAGGTAATTCATTATTCCTTAATAATAATTTATTATATTAATTCAAGTAGCCACTTGCAGAGTTCTCACTAATTTATCAAGGTGATTTGTAATCTGCTGTGGAAATAGGCCTATCACCAGGAATGCATACCATGCATATGTTGCAGGGGGGGCTGAGCCTTCTTATTCGGGTGCCTTCTCATGTGGTCACCTCCTAGATTTTGATATACAATATGTTATGTAGACAAAAGCTTTGGAAATGGTAGGAATTAAGTATCTGATTTGAATCAGCATCACATTCCTAATTGTAACCCAGACAGAGCTAAAGAACGAAAAATCCTTAGCAACAAAGTTAAAGTCGGGCCTATCAACTAAACAGTTGATTTATTTCTGCCATATTTCTAAATTCCAGCAGTGTTTCCCCTCTTCTATAACTGTCTTATTTAACTTTTCTTTTTGAGGGGGGTGGCGGTGGAGCAGGCAGAGGGGGTTAGAAGCAAAGATCTTGTGAGGTCTAAATTCTCAGGATTACCAATACATTCTTTTTGTGCGTCACCAAACGATGAAGATGCACGTGGTGTTCTTGTAAGTGTGATTTGGTATCACCAGTCACTTGCATATCTCTGAGCAGTTCTCCCAAGGGAATGTGGTCGTTCCTTCATGTCACAGATATCGCTGCCGAGTGTAACTCATTGCCCCTCTTGCCCTAGGAATTAAAACAGGACATCTCAAGTTTTCGCTATGAAGTTCTTGACCTCTTGGGCAACAGGAAGCCCCAGAGGAGAAGTTACTCTACCAGCAGCACAGAGGTGTCCCAGAAGGATGAAGGAAATGAGGATGGTGCTGGAGAAAAATCCAAAGCTAAGAGTGTGTCTTTCAATGTAGCCAACAAAAAAAAGGACTTCAATGTATCTGCTCTAATTAAAACTATGTCTGGGATCAATATGGTGGAAGAGAAGCCAAAAAGCAACGGGATCAGTAAGCGCTCCTTTGTCCGAAATGGAAATAGAGTTCAGAGACTTTCCAGCTCCAAGAAGGAGTCCTTTAAGAGACTGGGCCTACTCTTCTCCAAGATGAATGGACACGTACCCGAACCAAATTCAGAACCCATGTACACTATTTCAGACGGAATTATTCAGCCACACTACATGTGGAAAGACATTAAATATTCTCAGATTGATAGAGAGAGAGAAGAGAATTGTTCCAAAAGTGAAATTAACCTCAATGAGGTGGACTACAGTGGGAACACAAGACTTACAGGACATAGCAAGGAACACCCTGTGGTTTGTACCAGCTCCCTTCACTGTGCTTCCAGTATTTGTTCCTCTAACTCCAAACTCATAGACTCATCAGAGGATGTGTTTGATTCTTGGGGAGAGGCTTGTGACTTGTTTATGAACCAGTGGAAAGACGGGCAGGAGGATCATGTTACAACTCGGCTCTAAGTAAAGCTATCTTAACAATTGCTGGAAAACTTAGCCCATTATTTGTAATTGGTTGCCCTCATCTGATTCAGCATTACCATTTCCTTTCTGTCCACAGGTGAAAAAAGAAAAAAAGTGTAAAACTACTTATTTTAGCCTATTTTATAGTCACCTGCACCCTTTTTAATTTGCCTTTTTTTTTTTACACTCACAAGTACTAAACTAAAGGTTTCACCATTTTTAAGGTCACTCTAAGCCACAGGAACCCCTTCGGCTGCAGTCTTGAGTCTTCAAATGTCTCCAGTCTCGTGAAGGATTTCTCCAGTGCTCTTTGCACCCTGTCCCTGCCGCGGGGTTATCGCTGCTGCCATCCGAGGCCTCTCTGTCCTGCTCCATTTTCCCCACTGACCCAACCAGCTGGTGAGCACTGTCTTAGCAGCTGGCTGAGAATCATAAATCATATTTAAAAATCTTTTTTAGGATGGGTTTCAACTTATAACTGTGTTTTTATTTTCTTTAAGCAATATGACCTCTGATTCTTCAGTTTGTCTGTGTTTTTTCAGGTTATTTATTATATTACTATTGTAAACTATTATGGAATAAGAAACCCCCTTGATCATCCAGCTAGAACACGTTATGATTTGCTTATTTACCCAATTCCCATAAGAAATTTCCCCTGCAGGGAGCAGAATGACCTTCCAGTTAACCTGAGAATGGAAGCCAGATCCTGGCCTGGCTACCAACCTCTGCACAGATGACCTGATCCAAACCCAGCTGTGGCTGCTCGAAACACAAACCTTAGTGTGCTTCTCATATTTCTAAACCCCAGCCCTGAGCCCTGCCCTTAAATCCCCACCCCTCCAGCTGTATCTGGGTTTTGGAATTTCTCATCTCACTTCCATGGCTGCATTTGCTTTTTGCTGCCTCTCTGGTGGATGTCAGGGTTGAGGAAGAAAACCATCCTGCTGGTACATGGCAAGTGCTAATTGATCCTGGGCCTGTGATCTGCATTTCTGTAAAGCAACCTAAACCAGAGCAGCTCGAGCCACACCTGGCAGCAGCTGGAGTCTCTGCAGTTCCTCTTCTAAAGTGCAACAAAGCAAGGAGTGTGGCAGTAGAAGTTATCCTTTATTCCCTCAGAGAGGGGAGAAGAAAGCCCCCATCAAGGGCAAAAATGGTTGAATTTATAACAATGATTTTTCTTTTCTTTTCTTTTTTTTTTTTTTTTTTTAAATTATTTAACAATATGATACTTGAACTTTCCTCAGCAGTGTTGCTAAGAAACACAGGTGACTGGCACTTACCACCACTTCAGAGCTGTTGTTAGTCACCTGCTTACTTGGAGGAAGCAGGTCCTGACCAGGAGGCCAGAAGTGGCCTCCCCGTGTGACAGAGCTCCATTACTGTGCTCACACAGTCCTGCTTAAGGCTCTATTCCCAGGAGAGAGCATATCCCAAAGGGGGGTTGCCAAAACCCACCTCTTCTGTAAACTGGGTTGTGAGTTCCATTTGTAAAAGCATAATTCTGGAAAGTCTACACCTACCTTCAACTACACACCGGTCAGATTTTACCAGCAAGGGGCAGGAGCAGCTCCCATGGCAGGACAGAGGGACAGGAGGAGAGGGACTCCCAGCCCTGGAAACGTTCCAGGTGAGGTTGGATGGGGCTCAAGTAGTCAAGTTGAAGATGCCCCTGCTCATTGCAGAGGGTTTGGACCAGAAGGCCTTTAAAGGTCCCTTCCAACCCAAACCATTCTACAATTCTATACCTTCTCACTACAGCAGTCCCCCACAGAACTGATGCCGAGATGCCTGCAGCTGGATACTCAGAGTTTTAAAACCTGGCTCCCTCCTCTTGTTAAGGAAAACCTGTTGTGGTTTTCCCTTTGGGCACCTATAGAGCACTCCCTAAAGGTCATGATGGAGCACACCTACATCAGAGAGATAAATGTGAAGGATGCAGCCAGCTCCTGGAGCAGAGTTGCAGATGCCAAGACACCACACTCATGGGAAGTTTTCAATACAGACATCAAGGTGGAGACCACGGTTCTGGGCCAGTTATGGTGTCAAAAAAATCAGCAACTAGAAGCAGACACTCAAAAATGTTTCTGTATTTCTTGATTATAAGTGACAGCAGTCTTGCTACCAGCATGGGGTATAAAGCCCCAAATATTGAAGCCCCCAGATGAGTTAGTTAAGACAGAGTGAAAAGCATTTTTCTATCAACAGATTTCAGGCTTTCATAGTAATTGCAGGGTTAGAGTTGTCTTTGAAACTGCATCTCCTCTTCCTTTATGAAAGGCTGAGCCAACTGACATTGGCACTATGGAAGGAGACTGCCAAAATCTGAGGGTCAGAAGCAGCTTGCTGATCATCCGGGAAGAAATCCAGCACCCTTGTCTTTTAAGAGGCAAAGCCATCGATACGCTGCAGTCAGAACCAACCGAAAGCAATTCTCAAAGAGCTCACAATAAAAGCCCCGCAGTTTAATAATCCAAACCGAGCACAATTCTGGGAAGATGAATATTAGCAAGAGCTCCAGGGGGATGAAGGAGAGGGTTTGAATCACTTTATGCCTCCCATAAGCACATTACAGTTTATGGGGCCAGGAAATCTTTGTGGTATTTCCTGTGTAAGGAGTAAGAATGAAAGCAATTCAAGTTTGGTTATGCAGATTTCATCAACCGAGTTTCAGGCTGGGACAGAAGCAGGTTCATATCCTTGGACAGTAAAAAAGCGTTGAAGTTTTCCAGTGAGAGCCAGCACGCTGCTGCTGTTGAGGATTATAGCGTGTCATTCAAATGCAGCACTACATTAACAGGTACAAATCCCTTTCTGCGTGAGTCACGTTCCCCTGCTGTGTCCTGAAAGGGCAGGGGTAGGAACTGCCAGGGTGGAGTGGCACGATGGATACCACAGTCTCCAAAAACCTCTCACTAATGCCGTGTTACGGGCGAGAGGAACGGGCACGTGGCTCCTCGGCTGCAGCTCCCCTGGGGTTTGTTTCATGACTCAGATATTTCTTAGCTCCCAGCTACGAGCTAGTTTGAGCCAGCTTTGGAATTGAACACAAATATTTGATTTGGCTGTGATTAATACACGTGTCCAGGAATTTGCAAAAGTGTTGAACTGGTCCCCCAAAAGGCAAAATTCTGTTTGACTGCATCTATGCATCCCCTTTGGTAGCAATAGACTTTAGAGCAGCTGGTGAATTATTATTATTATTACTCTAAAACAGGAGCTTCAGGGGAGGGAAATTAAAGCATCTTGTGAAAAATACATTTGATAAGCAAAACTTGTGGGGTTTTTTTTAAATTGCAGTCACAGTGTTTGGGATTTCACTAACTTTTTTTTTCCATTTTCAATTGCTCTAAGGAAAACATGTTTTAGTGAAAGTTATTCTTTTCTTCTGAAAAATCAGTCAACTACCCCTGAGGTGTCTGTGCAAGAGACCAGGGTAGGAGCTGATGGGACACTTTGAGCTTCTCATGTGAGGAGTTAAGCTTTTCCTTGGCTTGGGTTCAAGCAGCACAGCTGTGCTCCAACTGGCACATGCTTGGCCTTCATTCTGTGGGCTTCAATAAGAATCCTTTATACATATGCAAAGGAATTTAGAATTTGGAATAATAGAGATCTCGACAACTTGCCCTTTCTTTAGGTTTCTTGCCCTTGAAGTTGCTTTATTTGTCACCTCCCATCCCCACTGTCATTGTCACCTGGCTTTTTAAACAGCACACCTACAAATGATCACCAACTAAAAAGTTCACAAATAACACCCAGGGTGAAGAATATCAAATAGAGTTAGGAGGTGTTTGTACTCAGGTCAGAGATTAAAGAAGTTGTTTCAGAACCAAGAAATTAACTGAAATATCTCTGCAGATTATTTGGATAATTGCATTTGTATAGTATTCACTTACTGGTATATATGTAAATACTGAAGTATGTGTGTATGTGGTCCCTCCAGAGGAAGCATGCACAGCAGCCAGAGCCAGGATGAGAGAACAGGACTTTGGGGGCAAGTCCCAGCTCTGCCACTGACTCACCTGTGACCTTGGGCAAGTCACTTAGCCTCTCTAATGCCTCAGTTTCCCCATCTGTAAAATAGGGATAATAATACTTACCTACCTCGCAGGAGGGGTTAGTTCATTATTTATAAGCACTTTCAGATCTTTAAATTAAAGGCGCTATATACAGTAAGTAGTTAATATTCATAGCAGTAGTATGTACTTTTATTTTCTTACAACTAATTCAGGTCAGGATTTATGCTCGTTACGATAGATAGTTTTCCATGTAGAAAACTAGCATAGTTTTCCACAAAGGGAATTTAGGGGACTTCTGCGGCAGACAGAGAACAGGAGCAGCCTACCCTGGAAGCCTAAACCAACACCCTTGCTTTTGGATTTATTAACATCACCTTTACTGTATTTGTGTTTCATTCTTCTTCTGATGGTACATGTAACATAATTTTTAGCAGAGACAGCCACTGTAAATACTCAAAGTATTTAAATAAATATATTAATGTATAAATATCGAACCTTACCTTTTGAAGAGGTTAAAATTGGTTGATGCAACAGATTTCTGAGCACGGGGAGGTTCCACGGGCAGCCCAGCACCAAGGCTCGCCCACACGGCAGGGAGCAGGGCCACAGGAGAAGTTCACCAAGTGTCATCGCCTCCTTAGGATTCACTGGTCACCCCATCAGCAGCAAGGGCAGCGAGTCACACAGGTGACAAGGTGGCACTGCCCTGGCTGAAGGACACAGCAGCTCCCAGACAGGCCCCAGGAGCAGTGTCACCACATGAGGGCTGCTGGAGGAACCTCTCCAGGGCAGCGGGAGACTTTCCCGACCAGGGGACTCTTCACCTTGCTTTCTCTGTAGGTACAATTGGGTTTTCTTTAGCGCTTACTCAGGATAAAGGTCTTTGGTTTGAGTGACAGGAGCTCTACAGTGTGACTTGCACAGTAAGGGCACTAGGAGCATTCTGAGCTTCCTTCCAGGATCCGAGCCGGGTCTCTGCAGTGGTACTTGGACAGTTACTAACAGCATAAGCAAGGATCTCATTTACTGCTGGGTTTTCCAGCAGTTAGAAAACTACATGAGCCCCTGCTGCTCTCACCCCACCGAGCGTATGTCCCACTTCCCTTGGGACTGCTCAGCTTCGCTTCGATATTTCTACTTACCTTTTCAAAAGGCCAAAATCCCAAGGAGAAATGTATTTCAGCTAACCAGGAAGAGGTGCAGTTTTGGCTTGATTTCTGGCTGAGTTTTCCTTCCAGCAGAGAAGTTGTCCTGCAGAGCGCACGACACTGTCTTGAGAAAGCTCTGTGCAGCCTCAGAGGCTGGTTTCCAAAGGAACAGGATCACCTTCCCACCTCCGTTGCAATTCCACAGTCAAACAGAATGGCCAAAAAGAAGCAAAACCACCCAAACCACAAGGGCTGCTGCGAATTAATGAAAGTTGTTATTTAAATAAAACGTCTCTGGAGCTGGCTTTGGGGTGGATGCTCTGGAAGGATCCCTTCCCCACCACAGTGACTCTGCCGTGTAATGGTAACATTAATTGGAATCGGTGAGACTACAGTGAATGATAAATGAGCTCAGTGGAGGAGCATCTAAAATAAACTGTTACCTAAATAATCTGTAGTTTTCAGTGCATGTGTCACTTGAAGCCTAACAACTATAAAATCAAGCCCATATTGGATTTTTTTCTCAGAGGAGGCGGCGGCAGGGAGCACCCCAGGCTACCCCAAATTAGCATCTTCCCTAAACACTCAGCATTTGATTCTGTTTCATTTTCACACTACTTCTTTCCCCGTTTCAGGCCATTACACTTTTACAAACAAGTTAGTTATATATTATTCATGTAATTGACTCCACCCAGAACAACTACTGCTCTGGAGTAAATTTATGACCAAGAACAATTGTTTTATAAAGACAATGTGCCAGATCTTAAAACTGCGTATATATAGATATATCTATATCTATAGTGTTTGATCATTATCTTCGGATATTTTATAGTATTTTATGCTTCAGGGAAACACTTTTACCTGCTCTGTTTTTTTTAAAGGTGTGCAAAACAAACGACCCAAGAAGAGCAATAGAACCCCCCCAGCCTAGCTCAAACTGCCCACAATTTTTAAAGCCAAATTGATCTTCCAGCTCTTTTTTTTTTTATGTAGAGACCCTTCTCGATCAATGGCTCCACAACAAGGAAAACAGCGCAGCCCTCCCCGCTCCTGCTCTGCACGTCCTCCTTCAGCTGGCTTGTTTTGTTTATTTGGGGGATATTTTTTCCTCCTCTCATTTAAAACCTTTCCGTATCGGCAGTAGCTCCTAAGCCAGAAGGAACAACGTGCTGAGGACAAGATGTGATCAGTCAAGGAGCTGGCCTTTTAGCACATTAGCTAACAGAACACTGTGATACCTTTAGCCAACAGAGTGAAATGCCTTTTGACTATAAATAGTTGTCTTTGAGCAAGGGGGCACTTTTTGGTGTAGCTATTTTTTGGGTATTGTACAGTCTTATTTAAAAACTACTGAATGTGTTTATAAGGTGGGAACTAGAGGGGTAGGGATCTCTGAGAAGCAAAGGAGAGTGGCAGATGCTTAAGCACTCTATTTTCTATATGGCAAGCCCTAGAGACCCGGGCTTACTTTGCAATTAGCTTTTTTAACAATCGAGTTTTAATATCAAATTAAATCTTCATCAAAAAAAGAAAAGCTATCCCAGAAACAGCTTCACGCCTGAGCATATTGTGAGATGCCATTTCATTCATTTCATGGAATAAAAAATGTTGAGGCTTTTTTCCCTCCTTTATTTTAGTTTTGGTCAAAAACTTGATGGCCTTTTCCAGGCAAAAGAGCTTTTAGATGCTGTCAAAACTTTGTGGACGTAAACGGAGTGGGGAGCTCAGCATTTGCCAGTCAAGTAGTAACAGCCACCCTGAGAGAAAGGGGGGGAGAAAAGGGGAAGAGCAAAAAGCAAAAACAAACGCTTAGTTTTATGTACTTTTCTACTTGCATCTTTTCTGTCCATTGTGCAGACTCCATGTCATACCCTCGTATAACATGTAAAAATGAAATGATGTACATAATAAATAAAATTATTTATTTTATGTGTATTTTTAGCTTAACTGTAAACTTAAAAAAAAAAAGCATTTAATTTTTTTCCCAAAAATGTAAGCCTATTGAAATTCAAGGTGTTTCTACCTTTTCAGATGTAACATTTCCAGCTGCCTATTGATAATAAACATTTATGAACAGCAACACATCTGACATTTCACACTTTTTTAAAAATCACGTTCAGCACAGACACCTCAAGGGCTGTCAGTGGTCAGAGGAGCACTTAAGGGCTCCAGTTCTACAAAGATTTAGATTAGAATTTACATAAAAAAACACATGCCGCAGTCCTGCTTACCTACAATGAAGTTGGCCACCCAAATTTGAGCAAGTGTTCACGGGCAAAAGCTGAAAAACACCTGGCTGTGACAAAAAACTACCCCAAAAAATTCATTACCACCTGTCGACAACAGAAAACAGCAAACCACTGGAAGTGTTGGTAAATAAAACACACCACATGAATGCAATTATTCCTGTACAAAGATGTCTAAGTAAGTGTAATTCCATTTTAATTTGCTCCGCAAAGATACCCTTCAACCAGCACAACCACATCAGCCACACCAGAATATACAGCAATATAGCTAATTGTGTAAAAGTCATTAAGCATCAAGATATTACTGTATTAACATAATTTGCTCATGTAAAAGCTGTCCTCCAAGCAAATCTCATTAAAGTAATGGGGGCACGCGGATACATTTCAGAAGGTTTCCATGAACTACCAGAGGCTCTTGGTGAAGCCTCCAGTAAAACAAGTTTCCTCAAGTTAAATTTCCCTTTCCTTGAAATGCAGAAGACTCCTGCGCCGTGGGACAACGTGGACACACAGAAATAAACACAGCCCCTGCCAAAAGCTGCAGTGAAGCCCACACTGACCCACAGCTACAGAATTTTAAATACACACATAAAGACAGAAGGCTACGGTTTTTTTTTTTAAATAGAAAAGGACATTTTGAAGTTGGACATGAACATTCCGACTCACATCAGAAAAAAAGGAAGTTCAAAGTTTTCAAGGTTTGGTCCCCATTTCCAGAAAGGGGGGCCAAACTGCACCTGGCAATGACTCCCCCCTCCCCAGCCATCCCTGCAGAGGCAGCCACTGGTGAGCTGCAGCAGGAAATACCAGATTTGAGCAGGGAGGGAGGTGGGAGGCAGGGAGTCTTGCAGTGTATTTTGTCTCCTCCTACTTGCACTTCCTGAAAAGTAATCCAAATCATGCCTCCACATAATCTCCACAGACATTAGAACAAACATTTCTGGCTTTCAACTATGACAAATATTAAAACCGCACTGGTTTAAAGAGAGTCAGAAACCACAGTTTCAGATTTGATGGGAAAATGCAAATAGGCAGGGTAGGAAAGAGGAAAAATATATAAAAGAGAGAGCAGAGGGAGCTGGATGGTCTATTTATTTAATCATTAGGAGATATTTCACTCTCTTAAAAGACCATTTTCTCTAATACAACAAAGTCAACCAGTTGTCACGGTGCGAGAACAGAACGACGCTTATTTTGGGGCAAACCCCAGCACCCCAAAGCTAGTGGGAAGAGGTTCACCTGCTCCAGGGAAGGCAAGATTTAGCATCTGGAATGAAAGTGCTGCCGGAAACTGAGCCCACCACATGCACCCCCCTGTCAGGACTCGGGCACACGTTCCTGTTCCTGCAGATGGCCCCAGTGGCTGAGGTGACAATGGCACTAAGTGCCTGTGTACGTCCGTGGCTCACACGGGCTGAGGCATTTCATACTCGCTGCAACTCAGCCGACTGTGGAACGTGGAAAGCAGGAGTGACTCCATCACGTGTAGGAGTTCTGAGGTACGGGCCTGCCCTGCAAAATTTAAACACTGATCTTATTTCAAAGCTGTAAAGTCCCAGGCCAAGGGTTTTATCTTCCTCCTTTATGAAAAAAGCAGTTACTTGGAAGTCTGGGTCTGGATTCATTTATCTTCCATTTATAAGGCAGTCTTTGATGGTGTAATTTTATAAAAGAGAAAGGTATCCAGCAGCACTGCAGAGAGAACTGGAAGCTAAAACAAAACAACTAAGCTAGAAAAACAACTTGCTGTAGGAGTGGGTTTGGTGTTCTTATATGTTCTTATATGACCAAGGGGAAAACAGAGGACAGGAGCAATAACCCAGCAGGCTAATGCTGCTGGCAGGCAGAGTCAGTGTGGCTTTTCTTTCCAGTATTTATAATAATTACCTTCAATTACAGATGGATTTTACAATTGAAAAGACTTTAGGAAGACACTGGTGCCTCTGGCGAGCAGCAGGAAGGCTGCGGATGTTAACATGCACACAGACAAGGGGAGGACCAGCGTTACTCCGGGTGAAGAGGAGGAGGAGGATGATGAGTGGAGGAGGCACCAGGAGGGCAGCACCCGCAGCCCAACCACGGCAGGGCACACGTTTGCCAAAACACCACACGTTATCTTCCCCGCGCAGCGACCCACAGGCAAACACAGTTGGACTGAAGCCTACTCCTTCTAAAGGCAGAAAGATTTGCAGCAGTTTAGGAGAGACTGACAAAACCACAAGAAGCTCACACCCCAAAGCACAAGAACTGCGGTTGATCAACCGCTTCTTTCATCCTGCGGTTTCAGAAGAGAAGAAGAGCAGGCTTGGCTCTGAGGCTGTTTATCAGGGCTATGAAATAAGAAGTGCTCACATCTAAAGAGAGCGCTGCCAGCTCATGGATCCTTCCTGCACAGCCTTCAGGTGTTAATTTAGTTTGAGCCCCTGCCTTTCATATATAAAAACATCGTGTGAAAAAGGAGGCGGCAAGCATGACTAGTGCAGACTTGGCTCCACGACACTTCTGTTCTGTTCTCTCTTTTAAAAGCTGAAAACCCATCCACAAAAAAATAAAGGAAAATGAAAAACACATTTCAGGGTTAAATTCTGACTTTAAAAATTCATTATTACGCAACAAATATCAAGAAGCTATTAAAGAAGGGGGGAGGGGGGAAAAAAAAAATCAATCTGAAGGAAAATAATTATTCTCAATTGAAATCAATACTCATGGATTTTTCTATGCTTCTATTTAAAGATAAAATACACTTATGGCTGCAGGCTATACCCTGCTACCCCTGATCACAGCAAGCCTGTGACTGGTGGAAATAAAAACCCAGAGCAAGGGTCTGGTACCAAATTGTAACAGAGCAATAAGGAGCGTGCCAAAGTAAAGAAGCCTGGACCATCACCACACTGGGTTCCCACATCTTGGCACCCTGAGTCCACACATACACATATCCCCAACACAAACACACCTCTCAAACAACCCCTCTTAATTCTGTGTAATTTTGCTATGAATTATCTTACAGCCTCTGAAAAGGCAATAGTTGTGCAGCAATTAGCCACTGGAACACTTGACCACAAAATTAGGGCTATTATTAGTAGTACAGGGGCACTGCAGCCAGCACGAGTAATCTCTAGATGAGGAAACTGCTGAAGTATGAAGCAGGTTACCTCTGTTTTAGGCAGAGCTGTGGCTTTTTTTTTTTTTTTGGCAGCTGTTTTAGTAAGTGATGTGGAGCTATTGTAGTACAACGTAACTCTGGAAAACAGAACTGAAAATGAAAGACTCCAGCATTCACTTACATTTCTGTACTAAGACCATTCTAAGCTGGTTTGCTGTTAACAAAAAGGCAGCATTTCCTGACCTAAGGAAATCAGTCATCAGCCAGCTCCAGGACGTGCTGCTAACCGTTCCCCACAGCCCATACTTGCTAGTTTAAAATGTTAATTTTGAGCCTAAACAGCCCTGGCAAAAATACATTTATCACATCATAGAGGTATTCTGTATATCAAATGCACAAATAAGTTAATTGGCCACATATTACATATACTATTATATCAATTAATTTTCTGTATATCAAAGTGGCCAACATGGCCACAATGGCTAATGCTAAGTAATTCAGTAATTACAAAGGTAAGCAAAAACTTGCAAAATCTTGACCTCGTACCAGAATTATCAGTCAGTGTTTCAAATTAAAAAAGAAGTTGACTTCAGGAGACAAACTAATACCAGAAGATAAACCACCAACACTTAGCTATGATAACCATTTGTGTAGAAAAAAATCAAGGCTGTCTCAGTGACAGCAGAAGAAAAGAGGCGTTACTCATAGCTAAAGCCTGAAAGTGGAAGATACTCACTTCAGGGCTTGACAGCAACTGCTGGGATATGACAGATGGCACTCGTGACTGAGGTGACTTGATGACTCCATCATGCAGACTGTAATTCTTAAGTCTGTTCCATTTTAAAGTTCATAAAATCAGTCACAGGCTTTACCAGTTCCTTTAAGAGATCAGTCCAGTGAATGCTCTTCCAGAGAAAGGAGAAAAAAAATCCTGTGGTATCTTCTCCCTCTGAGAAATGTGTGTGCAACACTAGTGATCCTCCAGAGACAGAAATACAAAGGTCAAAGTCATAACAGCCACCAATTACTTTGTAAAAATCACTTTGTGGGCATGTTTTGGGTTTTTGTGGGGGTGTTTTTGGTAGGGGCTTTTTTGTGGTTTTGGTTTTTTGGGGACTTTTTTTTAACCAGTGCAGCAGCACATAAATTAGCCATTGAGGGGTCATTTTCATTATGTTTTGACGTTTTACCTGCCTACCCCATCCTGAAAAGGCATCATTAAATTGCCAAGTTAAATGTAAAGCCATTAGAGATTTAAGGAGACAAACCAAAAGCTGAGCTTGCAACACTCCCAACACAGGGTTGCACTACAATCTTCAACTAAGGAAAAAAAAAAATGTCTCAACAGTTTTAGGAAAATAGGATCAACACCAGAACTGCTGCATGAAATTTAAGACAAAATTACAGTCACTCTGGTTTTGCTTCTATAGCTAGAGAATTGCTTTAAAGGCTCAGGAAGAGCAAACCAACCTCCAAGAACAACAGAGGTTTGGACTTGGAAAGGAATTTCCAACTGTCCAACACCAGCGAAGAAGTCTTCCACCTTTAAAGTTGACCATTGAAAGGAAAAAAGCCCATGTTTTAATCCTGTGACACAGTTCTGGAAACGTGACTGAGAAAAAATCTGGATTTCTCTGATTCAACACAGCTTTGTTTTAAAAGCTCAGGAAGAGCA